>OV651821.1:30889755-30981479 GCA_927349885.1 Psylliodes chrysocephalus
TGATACATAATACAGTATTTGGAGTCCATATACACATGAAGAAGCTTAAACTTAAACTTAAAAGTTAAAATTTAGAATTTAGGAATTCCTCAACAGAATAAAAACAGTTTTCCACGAGGAAGTTTTTATCTAACGTGTGGAATTTTCTGGAGGATAATCCCTGAATGTTTATTGCTGGAAATAAGCTATCAAATTTATTGTAGAGCCTTATGTCTAACTTATTTACATGTGTTAGCTGTATACGGCTATAAGAAGTCACCAGATTATCCGCTCCTCGTGTGTTATAATGATGTACCTCAGAATGTCTTGCATATTTATTCAAATTTTTATGAATTAGAATGAGTGACTCAAAAATAAATATACAAGGAAGCGGATGAATATGGTACTTCTTGAACAGCTCTTTGCAGCTTGCTTTATATTGAGCACCATCCACAATGCGCACCGCAGACTTTTGCATATAAAAGACCTTGTGAGCACTGCTGGATTGTCCCCATAGTGTAATGCCGTAGGACAAATGGCTGTGAATAAGTGCAAAATAAATTGTTTTTAAAGTGTTATTTATCTTAATGGCAGAACGCAATTGTCTCATTACAAAGAGTTGGGAAGAGAGTTTTGAGCATAGAGTGTCTGTATGATTGTGCCAGGTAAGTCTTGTATCTAATGTAATTCCTAATAGCTTTACTGGTTCAGATTTAATTGCTAATTTGTCAGAACTAAACAAAATTTGTTGTGTTTTGCTTTCATTCATTTTTAATTTATTTGCGGCAAACCAATCTTTAGTCATGCAAAGACTTTCTTTGCTCAGTCTCTCGTTCCCTCTAGTAAGAATCGTGGTATCATCAGCAAATATTCTGAATGAGCTTAAGTTGTCGACAGCCCTAGGTAGATCATTTACGTATAATAGAAATAATATCGGGCCCAGTATCGAACCCTGAGGCACCCCGTTGCATACTGTGGTTAGGCTAGATATTTGGTTGTTTAGACTTACATATTGCTTTCTGTCATTTAGATAAGAGTGAAACAATTTCAATACTACTCCCCGAATACCATAGAATTCTAATTTTTGTTCTAAAATAATTACGTTAACACAGTCGAATGCCTTGGTCAAGTCGCACATTACAGCATATGTTTGTGCTCCTTGATCAATGCCCTCCACTATGTTATCGATAACACTAATCAATGCTGATGTTGTAGATTTCTTTTTTTGAAATCCAAACTGCTCGGGGATAAGTATTGATCTAGTTTCTAAGTACGCGCTGAGTTTATCTTTAATTAACTTTTCCAGAACTTTCGAGATAACTGGCATCACAGCTATAGGCCTATAATTGTCTAGAACATCAGTAGGTCCCTTTTTATGAACGGGGACAATCTTTGATACCTTCAGCTGTTGCGGCCAATCACCTTCGCTTACACACTTATTGAACATATTTGTAAGTGGCTGTGCCAAAGAGTTGAGAGATGCTTTGAGAATCGTAGCGTTCATCCCGTAGTAGTCAAGTCCGGGTTTGTTTCGCAAGGAGAGTACTGCTTCACGCACATCAGATTCAATGAATGGAGCCATGAAGAAGGAATGAGGTGACCTAGGAAGACCATTTAGAAATGATAAGGGATCAATATTTGGATCGACAATTTCACTAATTATAGTATCAGATACCGATGAAAAAAAACTATTGAATTTATCGGGATCAAATGGAAAATTGTTTTCATATTTATTTTTAACGTTCCTTTCCTTATTAACGATATTCCAAATAGCTTTACTCTTGTTCTCTGCAGTGTTTATTGTTTCCGCGTAGGCATTCCTCTTTCCTTCTTTTAGGTCTCGTTTATATTCCTTACGTTTCGTATGGTAAACTTGCCAGTCTGTTAGACTATTTGAGTTCTTGAATTTTTTCCATAACCTACGCACCTCTTTTCGTGCATCTCTCAAATCCTTGGTGAACCATTTGAATTGAGGTCTTTTGAAGTAAACCGACTTTGTTGGAAAGCAATTTTTTGTGAGTTTTGTTAAATTATTTATTATATATTCAACCGATTGACTAGCATTGGTGTTTTCCCAATCAAAATCATTCCAACTAATATCACTAGTTTTGTTTACAAATTCTAAAATTGTTTGTTCGATAACAATCCTTTTTTTATAAGAAATATTGCTTTCCGATATTGTCGATTTAAATGATAAAAATAATAATAATAATAATAATAATAATAATAATAATAATAATAATAATAATAATAATAATAATAATAATAATAATAATAATAATAATAATAATAATAATAATAATAATAATAATAATAATAATAATAATAATAATAATAATAATAATAATAATAATAATAATAATAATAATAATAATAATAATAATAATAATCTTTATTCAAAAGAAAACAATATAATATAAATTAATTAATTGGAAATATTACGAATAAAGTAAGAAAGACACCCATTGATGACCTCTAAGAGGTTGCGCATGGGATACTTTTTACAAATTCGGCTTATTTAAACAATTAAAACATATAAACATTATACAAATAAAATAGATAGTAAGTAATATGAATATATAAGTATATAATAAAATTTTATGATAAAAATTAATTGAGTACATAATAAAAATTAGTTTAATTTAACACACATTTAAAATTAAAGGGAACACAAAACAGTAGTAATATTATATATATGGGAAAATTTTAATACATAAAAGATATATACACATGGAAATAAAAGTGATTCAGTTTTTTATTATTTATGTTCGATTAGCATATGCAAAAGTTCTCTATCTGATGTTATTAAATAATTTTTGAAAATTTTTTTAAGCAAATGTATTGAGTTGATAGTCCGTAAATAAATTTTGTATATATCAGGTAGTGAATTGAAAACTTTACTACAAAGGTAATTTAATGATTTCTGGCCAATAGATTTGTTTGATAAATGAATTTGTACATTATTTTGAATTTTTGCTCTTGTTATGTATTTATGTTGTATCTCTTTTAAAACATTTATATTTTTTTGTATATAATAAGATATTAAAAATAAAAATTTGTCTAACATCCAGTAATTGTGTTTCTTGGAACAATGGATTTGATCGGTATTTTTTTATTGTAAATAACTTTAATTATTTTTTTTTGTATTATTTCTAGTTTTTTTAGATAGGTCATATCTGCTGCACCCCACGATGTTATACCATATCTTATTCGGGATTCTACTAAACTAAAATAAATTATGCGCAAGTGGGTACTATCTATAAATTTTTTCAAATATTTGAATTTATATAAAAATGCTCTCAGAGTATTTACCGTATTATTTATATGGATATCCCATCTTAAGTGACAGTCAATACTCACTCCAAGATATTTTATTTGTTCCCTTTTTTTTATGTCTTCATCTAATATATCCTGCAACGACAATTGATTTTCCATTCTCGGATAAGTGATTTATGTGTCCGTTTATATTTTAAATTCAATTTAAATTTTATAGTACGTGGTCACCTTTAAGACATATCTTTTACTCCGAAAAGTTTCAACTTTTTCGTCGTATATCTTATCAGCTGATTTATAAACAGTAGCTTGTTTGAAAGTGAAAATATAATAATTATGTTAATATTATTTAAGTACATACAGTTTTCTCTCTGGAATCTTCCTAGGTTCAGAATATTTGACTTCCTGATATCCTAAGACACAATTTTTATTTTATTAACTTGAAAACAACATTTAATTTTATTATTTTTGAGGAGCACTGTTTATACGACTACACACTCTAATGCGACCTACATCAAGATAGGGTCAATGAAATAGATAATTATATAGATTGATCATCCATGTTTATGCTTTGAAGTAAAAATGTAGGTAATTATGTTTTTACTGTATTCAAAAGCTGAAAATTGGTTTTAAAACACATTTTTGCTAAACTGACTCTGATTTATGAACACTTGGGAGGCAATATGGCCACTCGCAAATGAACCCGCTTTAAGCGATCTATACAACTATATATGTTTTATTGAACCTGTCAATAACAGCAGGCCGCAGGGTTGCCATATCTAAACGTCAGTTCCCACTTGTCAGCATTTTGATAGGTCCTTGGAATGCCTAATATCAACGAGATATATCTTTCATACGCCATATAAAGTTATTACAGAACAAATAGAAGAGTCGGAATTGGCAGGTACGATTCATATCTGTACAGACGGTTCTGAAAGGAAACAAGGCTTATGATGTGGAATATACTTCATATCCTTAAATCTAAACATAAAATGAGCTGTGAGCAATAGTGCAGTTCAAACCGAGCTCATTGCAGCAAGAGAAGTAACCAGAAACAATATCACTGGAAGAAACATGCTCACCTATACAGACCTGGACAGACCACGGATTTACTCAGGGATAGTACTAGAATTTCACGAAGCTTTGGCCGAAGTATCTATCCATCAACAATGTGGCCACCTTAAGATGGCTCAAATGTCACACCACATCAAAAGGTAACCGTCAGCCAACCAAATATTTTTTGGACCTGACCTTTCCATTGGATTAACAACATCGGTAGTGACAAACTTAATTAAAGAACCTAACCTTGTGAAATTTAAGGAAAGATGGGAGCAAACAAGGAGTTACACAGTTGCCAGGGAGCTTTGAAGTTATGCTGACAACACTACAGCAAACAAATACTTGACTATGACATATTCTGCGCCTGATCACTGGTATTCTGACTGGTCATTACCAAGTACGGAAAAATCTCCATGTCAGTAGGTGCGAACAAGAAGATGAGACCATCAAGCATATCCTCTACGAATGCCCGGCGCTCTCATTTATCAGAAGATTTGTGTTCGGCGAGTAATGACTAAAATCAAGTTTGTAGGCTGGCTTACGAGCTAGGAGGTGCATATCAACTTGGGAGGATGCACAATGGACCTAGTGAGGCCTAATGCCATGAGGTAACACGTTACAGATACAGATAATTAAAACTTAATTAATTCATTTTTTCGACTAATTTCGTTCACTTGTTATCAATATACAATATAATTCATATCAAACATAAATATATGTAGACAACATAATAATTTTGGGTTGCCATTTCTCACTTTGTCGCAACCTCTTGTAAACCAGGTGTAAACAGATACAATTTTGGTCAATTTATACGTTCAGCTCACCGCAGGATGGATTAAAGCTAATGTTTAAAATTTGGTGTTTTTCTCTTTGTCTGTTTTTAAGTTATCGTGGATACAGATAGACACACACAGACAGACATCACGGTCGAAATGGATTCAGGTTACCCGAAAACAATGATCCGTTCAAAACCCAAAGTCCAAAAATAATGATTCCTTTACCTTCCTTAGTGGACACATGAAAGTAAAAATTAGTTTTATTAAAAATAAAAAAAACAAAAGATTTATGTAAAATAAAATTACGCAAGTAATGTTTCAAAATAGATTTATTTTTTAATTGTATTTCAGTTTTCTACAATCTGTTACTAATTAATTAAACATTTTAACAGTGGTATATCAATCTAAATTTCTTTATTAATAATTATGAATGCGCCTTATAGTAGGAGAGCTCACTTCAAATTTAGACCGTCATCTGATAACAAAATGAAATATGCTCCAATTCAACTTTACCAAATGGCACTTGTGCCAATCCCTATTCTGAGCAAAGTGGTTAAAAAAATTATTTTATATTTAAAAAATCACATAAGACATGACAGCGATAATTTTGTTTACCCTGAAAATTTCAATCCTAATTCATTTTAAACTTAGCCTTTAAACCTGAAATATTAATATTTTAACCTACCTTTTAAACCATGTGTGTGTGAAAGAATGATGGCACTGTATAAACCATTTGCACAGACAGTCAAAAATAAATATAAACTCTTGTTAGATAATTCATTTAAATCATAATCATAGTAGTTTTTTGTCGTTTCTATGACAACCTGTAAAAATGAATCACAACAATAAGTATACAAGTAAATTTTCAAATCAGCAAAAATTGATTCATATTTTTAATGAATTTTATCTAATAATCGTGGATAGATATTTTTGTGCGATGTTAAGAGGAAGAAAATGTTTCCCTTTAAAGATGTACTCAAGAAATGAATATAAAATAATTCTTTTTAACCACTTTGCTCGGGATAGGAATTGGCAGAGGTGCCATTTGGTAAAGCACAATGTCTTTACATGCCTTCAGGGTATATTTCATTTCGTTATCAGATGACGGTCAAAATTTGAAGAGGGCTCTTGGGCTATTAGAGCATCTACGTATCGACGCATGTGCAATATTTTTAATACGACGGAGAGCTGATACATTGTGTCTTTGTCTGATAAACTGTGTGGTACGTTAACTTTTCCTCGCTTACTTAAAAACGGATAAAGAGGAAAACAACAAATTTAAAACTTTCATCTTGCGGTGAGCTGATTAGATTTTGGAGGGGTACTTTATAGGGGGTCATTTTTCATAAAAAAGATGAATGTAGTAATAACATGGTCGGATCTTGGACTATAATTATTCTAAAACTAATTTGACATATCGACTTGGTTCTTCTTTTCGATTAAAGTACAGAGAAAAGACGTTTCAATACAAAACCTACGGTGTCGAATCTGATTATGCACCATTTTTTTAAAACTCGAAAAATAAACTATTTTATGTACGAATTTCGTTCCACTATTTATGCATTTCTGTTTTGTTTTGTAGAAATATGCACATGCGAGATTACCATTAATGCGTTAATATAATAATTTGAATATATGATTACCTTTTGTTGAGTAAATCCATCAATAATTATGAGCGAACAGTGAAATATCGCAATGAACAATGTTAATATTTATTCTATCAATTAAGTTAACAACAATTGCCCAAATTAGGTTGAATAAAATATTAATGGACTATAGAATTTTGGTTTTATTGACGGTTATTGTCCAAAAATTTTCATAGTTTCAATATTGCAATAGTACTAAATAAGGTTCTGGTAATAAATTTAATTCTAGATTTCTACCGAATTTTGTTATCTACGAGCCCTATGATGGGACGATGTGCAGCTTTACTTTATACTAACATTATACGAACATTTAAAAGAAAACAATCTGTTTATACTTTCAAATAGATTTATTTATTAGAAAATTCTCATAAGTATTTGAAAACTATTTTAAACTGTAATGAAAGCGTAAAGTATAGAAACTTGTCGATTAGGTTTCAAAACAAAATATAGGGAATCTTCGACAGGTATGTAGATCCGAAACAACAATAAATAGATATATTTCGTTCTTACACAGAAAAAAATTATCATCTACATTCAAGAAAAGCTTTACACTTGGAAGATTACATTTGTTTGAAATAAAGCAGAGTTTGCTTCAAATAATATTTCTCGATACAATAAGAAATTAAATATTGAGTAAAGTGTAGACATAATCTTGTATTTTAAGATTTATAATAATTAATCTGAGAGTAAATTATTTCATTCGAGTCTAGAATTGTTAATTAATCCAAGAAAGCTCTTACGTTTATTGAAAGTATGATATGCTCTTAAAACCGACTATCTCGTACTTGATTCAATGTTATAAAAGGATTCGATTCAAAGCATTTAATTTTCAGAACAAGAATTAAACAATTCGATCAAAAATCTTTGTACTTCACAAAAGATTAGCTAGTACAAATTCACTGCACGGTGTTGCCAGCTGTAACTTATTTTAAAATGCCAACCACTGCACTGATAGGTAGATATATGACTGGTACATAAGAATCTGGAAAATTGGCATTAGCACGTGCTCATCTTATTGACCATTTTCTAACAAGTTTGCATCGTATCGTTAGGGTTGCGTTCTACTTTTTGTTATAAATTATTTGTGATTCAATTAATAAGTGTATGAATAAATTAAATTGAAATGGAAGATTTGTTAGATGGATGGGGCCTCAGCGACCTGATATCAATATTTAAATGTAAGCATATATTATATATAAGTAAATTGCTAAGACAAGAGGTCGTATCTACGAAAATTACGATTTCAAGATTCTTACAAATTTAATAAGCTTACATTTTATTTTATTACGAGGGCGGGTCAATAAGTCCATGACTTTTTGAATGAAACACAGGTTTTTAGATAAAAAGTTATTTTATTTTTCAACGTAGTCTCCTTTGAGCTCTATACACTTAGCCCAACGTTTCTCCAGTTTTTTATCCCTTCCGAAAAATATGATTTGTCGAGGTCTTCAAAATAGGTATTTGTTTGTGAGATGACTTCGTCATTGGAGGCAAATCTCTTTCCGCCGAACCATTTCTTCAAGTTCGGAAACAAGAAATAGTCACACGGTGAATAGGCCTGATGAGGGAGCAATTCATAGCCCAATTCATGGATTTTTGCCATGGAAACAGCACATGTGTGCACCCGTGCATTATCCTGGTGAAAAAGGACTTTTTTCTTGGCCAAATGCGGTCGATTTTTTTTTCAGTGCCTCATAGAATCGACCCAATAAGTTGCTGTAATATTCACCATTTATTGTTTTTCCTTTTTGAAGGTAGTCAATGTGGATAATACCGCGTGCATCCCAAAAAACAGTCGCCATGACTTTATTGGCTGACAAACCCAAGCCTTCTTTGGCACCAATTCGCCCCGAGAAACCCACTGTTTTGACTGCTGTTTGGTCTCCGGTGTGTTGTAGTGGATCCACGTTTCGTCCACGGTTACGAAACGGCGCAAAAACTTGTTCATATTGAGACTGAACAACGCCAAACATTCCTACGAAATTGTCACACGGTTGCGTTTGTGGTCGATTGTGAGCAATCGCGGCACCCATCTTGCGGAAAGCTTTCTCATACCCAAATGATCATTTAAAATTGAAACCACTGAGCCATGTGAGATGCCTATGGCTTCCACAATCTCTCTCACTTTTAATCGCCGATCGGCTAAAACCATATCGTGGATTTTTTCAATTGTTTCCGATGTGGAGACCTCAACTGGGCGTCCAGAACGTTCGGCATCTTCCGTGCTTGTACGGACACATCGGAATTCAGTAAACCACTTTTTTACCATGGAAATGGATGGTGCAGAGTCCCCATAATATTTATCAAGCTTAGCCTTGGTTTGCGTAATGGATTTTTTCCGCAAAAAATAATGCTTTATGAGCACACGAAATTCACTTTTTTCCATTTTCTTCTGTGTTAACGAGGTAGTCTGATATTAACGGCTGTCAAAAACAAACTGAATATCGCAGCTTGTTCAATTTTTAACAAGAGTCAACAGACAGATGACTCTTGACGGGAGCATTGTTGCCATTTCAATTAAGAGGCGGGAAATTCAAAAAGTCACGGACTTATTGACCCGCCCTCGTATGACACAAAGTCCTACTTGCATTAGAAAATATTTACTATAATTATAAGGTTAGTAAAATATGCAAAACTTATTTGCGAAGTCTAAAAGGACGTAATTATCTACCTACCCACATTTAAT
This sequence comes from Psylliodes chrysocephalus, assembly GCA_927349885.1. Classification (NCBI taxonomy): domain Eukaryota; kingdom Metazoa; phylum Arthropoda; class Insecta; order Coleoptera; family Chrysomelidae; genus Psylliodes; species Psylliodes chrysocephalus. The sequence goes on from OV651821.1 coordinate 30,899,175, forward strand.
AAAAATATTCATTTTGTAGATACTACCTCTTAGCAGGACAAACTTTTATGTTCCATTTAGGTTTTTTAGTTAACAAAATTATTTTTTTTTAATTATAGGTGGGACACCTCAGAGGACAGAGGAATATGTCTGCCTCGTCTCGTAAATAAGATATATTGTCGCTGTTTAAAGCATGTTGCAACAAAAAATTACGATAAAACATTTTATTTATATTTAACTGATTACAATTTTAAAATTTATATTGTCATAATTGACCCACTTTCAAGAAAACTTAAAAAAATAGAGATATGTCATGTGCTCTAAGAGGAAAAATTGCTCCATATCAATTACTCAAAATGAAGTTCATCCATAAGCTGATGGTCTGCGTAGAGGCAGCATGATGCGGCTTCCTAATTATAATGAACAGAGGCTACCACAATTACCCCTTAAGTCTTTAATTTTTTCTATATACTCTAACAAGGTTGTTGCTACGCAAATACCTGGGTTTATATAAAATAAAACGGAAGGTTTAACATGTGATAAACTCTATTGTTAGCTGATATCTTTACTTTTTTCGTTATCTTTTTCTGAATTTCTTGTTCTTTTCTGACAATTCTGTATCTCTATGGCTATAAAATTTGAATGTGCTAACCAATATATAAGACCAGTAACACTGCTAATTTATTGGTAAGGTTTTGACACTACATTTATGTCCCGCGTGTTTTCTTATTCAAGCACATCTGATCTTAAACCTAAAAAACTTCTAAAAAATATTTTTACCTGAAAATATTGTGCCATTTCAGGTTCAGCTATTTGCGCTATATCTAATCTGTAACAGTTTAGTGAATTATATGATGAATCACTATAAAATTGTCTTGTTAAATATTCTAACATGGACTTCCAACTACAATTTTAATCGGGAGTTATATTTTTTAGGCATAGTATCCGATATCCATGAGAGTTTACTGAATAATATCCCTGCCACCAGGGAAATTATTTCTAAGAGTAAGTCCTTATTAGGAGTGAATATCAATGTCTGATCTACTCATATCAATAAAAATAAAAATAACGGATACCAAGGCTGAGAGTCCCATAATGGTACCACCACCACGACTTTCACCTTTTTGTTTACTGTAGTAGTACTTATAAAATTATATTAAAAGGCGGAAAAGTATAAAATTGAAGATTTTAACCAGTTAAAAATGCATTACTGGCTACTGCGTTTGGGTTTCCCAGCCAAGATATAAATCGTTTACATTTAGCATTTATTATTCTTGCAAATAAGTTTTTTCCGGGATACCGGAACGGTTATTCTTTTAAAAAACGGAAAACTGCTATTCACCATTCCGTATACTATTCTGAATAACGGAAAGCTTTATCAGCTCGATAATTAAATTTGGAAAAATATAAAGAGGCAACGGTTCACATCATCGCCAAATTGTATGAGCAAGATATAATATATCTTATTTACGAGACGAGGCAGAAATATAATATATTTATGTCAAAGCCAATATTAACATTTCTTGGAACCGTTCATATTATTATTGTAACAAATTTAGTTGTATTGGATTTAAGAACAAGGTATTATTGAATAAAAATAAAGTATATTTAAAAAAGTGTAAGATTATTTCATTTAAGATGTACATAATACTGCAATGGAGCAATAGATACTCTTAATTTAATTAGTGGTATTTTACTTAGGGCAAGCTGATTTTATTCTTGAAGCAAGGCTTATTAGCTATTGTTGAATAAGTATTACTGCAGGTTCAAATCGAGACGAGTTTTACTTGCGGATATACAAACACAACAAAGCATTGAAATAAGATCATTCATATTGAATATAGTACACCTTTTTTTCTGTGTATAATTCGTTCGTTTACAAGTGTAACACATTGTCAAGAAATCGCTAGCGATCGAACAAAATTGGCCACATTAGAGCAGTTGGATACCTTTCTTCACATAGTAGGTAGTATGTGAAGAGTGCAATCGCTTCCGTCTATCGGCCTGTCCGTCCGATGTCACATTTTTTATCCGCACGATAAGTCAAAAACGAAAAACGATATCAATTTAAAAATTTCAAGCTCTATAAGAGAACGAAGCCTAATGATTTTGAAAAAATCTAAATAAGCATGGGGTTAAGGAGGGTTGAAATATTTAAAAAAATCTTAACTCGAAAACAAAAAAATTATATCAACTTGAAAGTTTTTTGCAAAAATCAAGCTTCATAAGAAGATGAAGCCTATTGATTCTGAAAAAAATCTGAATTAAAATAGGGGGGCTGAAAACGAAAAAAATTATCTTGAAATTTTTAGCAAAAATCAAACTCTATATAAGGCGACAAAGTTTGTTGATTAAAAAAAAAATTGTGAACAAAATGGGGGTTCACAGGAACTGAAATAAAAAAAAAGAAATCAAAGACCAAATACGATATCAGCATGGAATTTTTAGTAAAATCAAGCTCTAAAAGTACGGTGACCATAATTTTTTTTGACAAAAAAAGTACAGTAAGATTGTTTTCGAACACATTCGCCATTTTATGGAAATATCATTTCAGCATTAAATAAAACACCAAATATGTTAATTTAAAAATACAATTAAGGCATAATAATGATATTAAACATCGAAAAATGTTAAAGCAAATAACATAAAAAGAACTTAAATTTTACTAAGACTTTTCCGCTAATGTACTTGGAAATTGATTATCTTTTTTAACATCCCCTTTTTTAAACCAATCGTTTTTTTCTGAACCCAATATTGATTTGAGCATAGATGAGTTACTTTGAAAAAAATGACATTGTCCTTGTCCTTATACATATTATTTCTAATCTCATTTTGAAAATTTTAAATTACAGTTCATTATTTTTGTTGTTTATAATAGTACTGTTGAGAGTGAGATTATAGGCCCTTTTGACTGACCCTAAAGTCCATTCTTAGCAGTAACCACGGGTTACATAGAGGGGCCCAATTTGTATTTAAATTGGCCTCTAGATAACACACGGCTAGGAGGTTAAGTTCAGACGGGATGGGCCTAAGGAACCCTAACTTCCTGACTATGATTCAGAGGACGGGGAAAAGCTTTGCCCCACAGGGACTATTCCCTTTGGCAGTATCTCTCTCTCTTTCTCTCTCAGAGATCTGACTAAGCCATTACCCCCGCCTTTGAATAATCGTGAGTTTTCATAAACCAAAAAAATTGACACAACAAGCGTAAAACAAATAACTATGAGTTATTTAACAAATATAGAAACAACTAGTATTGCTTCAGCAATTCAATAGTCTTTGCTGACTACACAAAACTAAATATTACTACTCAAAACTATTTACTTACATGAACATTATATTTTAATCCGTTAAAGCTGCAGGGCTGGCTGAAGCACTCACTTTCCCCACTGTGTGGCTTTACAAAAAAACTAACCGCGATTTCGCGTGACCGCCCGTGATTCTACTTTTCGACACAAAAAAAGGAGTTCACTTAGTTGCGAATGATTATGACCGCTCGTCAACAAAAACCAAAAGGAACCCCCGAAAATTAACTTGAAATTTTCCAAGAATGCTCTTATTGATCTTTTTTGACCCTGTACTTTAATATTATGATTTACTAAAACCTTGTCCAATTGCACGTTTTATTATTTTATTGAAAATCTATTTAGCGCGCATGCTCTTGGACAAAACTTTACAAATCATAACATACCTATTCACAGGGTGTTATATTTATTCGTAACAGTACATAATATGGAAGAGCATTAGAAATTACCATTTTAGAAGGTTTAGATGACGATGATATTAATTATTAAATATTAAAAAATTTCGAACTAGTACGAATGTTGGCGAGCGCACCCGAAAACTATAAAGTCGCCACTAATTGCTGTCCTTATCCACAATTAAGGACGGGCACAATCTTTAATAAAGTCAGTTCTAGAATATAAGTGATCTGCGCATGTTCAGATGTCAAAATAAGAGCGGCACTAATAGTGACTGACCTTAAGGGCACTTGCAATAACTCTTTAACAGCTCTACGACGAGTGAGACGGATAACGACATTAACGTATCGCTTGAGTATATCACGACCAGTGTTGTCAGATTATCGAATTGTAACATAATTTTTCTCTAAGAAAGAGTAAACTAATTATCCGAAACATAATTATAAAGTCCCTTTTCTGAAAATAAGTACAATTGTATGTACTTGCAACAATATTAAAGGACAGAAGGACATTTTCTAGAAGAAAGAACTTGTCCTACTAAAATGAGTACATATGGTCACCGTATCTATAAGGGAATAAAACCTATTGATTCTGAAAAAAATATGAATCTAAATTGGGGGATAAGGGGGGTTGAAATATTGAATAAAAATAAAAAAAACGATATCAATTTGAAATCTTCAGGAAAAGGAGATGAAGCGTATTGATTCTGAAAAAAGTTTGATTGAAGATAGGTGTTAAAGGGAAGGTCTGTTAAACTATGAAGAGTTCAATATAGACTGCCAAATATTATATATATATATTGATATAGAAACCTTCTGTATATCAATATTTTATAAATTTGCCCAGACTCTTAAAAGGGGTGGTTCGGCTCTAAAAATTTACAAAAAAAAATAATAATTGACAAATTTAATAAATAAAAAAAAAATTTTAATTCTTCAGTCTTCTCTTCCCGTTAGCTCCTTGTCTCCACTTGTCTCTATTGCCTCTACCTGTCCGCTTGTCTCTGCCTATCTGCTCGATTCTATCTATCTGCTGGTCTGTACCTCTGCTAATCTCTACCTGTGTATATCTGTCCTGCCTCTACCTGTTCTTTTTCCAGTCTTGCTTGTATTTGTCTCTGCTTCTACCTGTATCTACTGCTACCAGCCCTGGCTCTGTTAACCCCTGTCTGTCACTTCTTATCTTTGATTTTGTATATTTTTCACTTTTTAAATAAATAAAACTTTGTTTACCTTTTTTATTTTATCCTTACAGTTTTCCAGTCAAACTAACAATATCTCCAACAAAATTAAAAATCCTAACATATTCCAAACTCCAACAATTCTTACATAATACCCCCTCTGACAATTCCTGACAATCTCCTTTTTATCTGACATTTTTTTCCAAAATCAACAAAAACCCCGACATTTTGATTTTTACTTAAATTTTGATTTCAAGACACTTCACCACCCCAGTATCGTTCCATTTTAGATCATAAATTTGATGACGTCATGAATTTCTATATCAATATATATATTCTTTCTAGTTTTTAATTATATTTAAGTTTCGACTGTTTGTTGGCCAATTATTTTGTTACGAAAACCGTTCTTTAGTTGAACGCTCAGTATGGCATGAAGCAGTACTTCATACCTTCATTGGGCGATAATAATTCCGCGTAATTTTTGTGATATAGGGACACCTACCTTGCACCATTTTAAAATAGAATAACAATCCAATTTGAATATATCTGATTGACTGAATTAGCAGATAAATAATGTCGTGCGAGCTATTTTCAACCAGGCCGACTCTGATCTTTGTTTACATTATCGCTGTTCAACTGCCCGTCTATGTTCCGTTGCCGCTGCTGGTGGATCGAAACTCGAGAAGTTGCTGGAAAGTTATTTTGCATGCGTGCCAGTTCGAAGAAGAAGGGTTTCGAGAACGAATAGAACATCAAGAATCTTCGAGACAAGGCTGGATTTGTGTTCTGCATAATATTTTTGTATACAAATAGCTTCTTTTGCCGTTACTTAGTTATTTTTAGAGAAAAATATTGTCAAGTAACGATAAATTGTTAAAGTAAATATAAATCAATGTAATTTTGATTACAAATAAATTAGATGTAAAACAAGTTGGTGAATTTAGTGAAAGTAAATTAGAATAATAATTAAACTGTTTAAAATAAATAAACGTTACAATAACATTAATATAAATTTACCGTCCCAAAACTGTAGTTTCGAAAAATAAATTATAGAAGAAAACAAAAAATAAAATTCAGATAATTTGTAGCTGTTAATACCTGTTGAAAAACATTATTATTCTCAAATTTAAAAGTAGTTTTCAATGATGTGTCAAAGTACTTCAAAAACCCACTTGATCTACAAACAAAATCTTAATCGTCTATTGAGAAAACTCATAATTGTCTATTGAGTATCCAACACTTGAATGTAATTATTAAAATAATCTCTGTATCTCGAAAATTAAGTACTTTGATATATTAAGCGTTATCGTCAAATATTATTAGTGTAAAAAAAGTAGCATATCTTCGCCACTATTACATATACAAAAAAAATATTAACAAAACGGTAAGCAGAAATAAACTTTACAATTTATCTCAGACGTACTATTTAATTTATATAATACTTAGACACTAACTAACAATTCTAATTTACTTATTACACTTTTCATTACAATGCTCTATACTAAACTGTCTATAATCAACTGACTGCCGTCTTCAAACTCGCGATATTTATATCAAGCCGACTCTGTAACTATAATACTCTAGACGGTCCCGAAAATTCCATCTCTGACTCAACGGCACTCTCTGCCCGTTCTAGCCGTTTCTAGTGCGTCAGCGGCATTCCTGAACGTTCCGTCGCCTCGAGCATGAATCGGGTGCCAGCTGAAGGTCGCGCTTGCTTTAGACACAGGGTCGGATCAGGAATTTCATGACATTTATAATTTAACTTTAAACTGAAACACACTTATGTTTTTTAAACGGATCACCCTATATTTTATATTTGAATTACCCTCGCTTTTCCTCTTATACCAAATAGTATGAAGTATTTCAATCGATATAACCAGTTTTATATTAAAATTGTATTGATTTTAATGACCTGTATACTGCAAAAAGAAACAAATGAGATCAAATTTGCTAACAGTTTTTCGATGTTGGTCAGATTTTATGCCGATTACTACTTTTTTCAATTCGCAACAAATCCAGGATGATTTAAAACTTAAATACAGTATTTCCTCATTTTTTTTATTTTATATCACCATTCCAAAGTAATCTAATTATACGTAAAACGTATTTATCTTCATTCTCAATAAAAAGAGACCTTAAAAAGTCTAACTATGTATTATAATTCCTTACATAAACGAATTAAGCTTAACTAAGTACGGCTAGACGTTCATAAAAATATTGCGTAGTATAATATCTATGTCATTTGTTAATAAAACGCTGACTCATCGCAAGTAATACGAAATGTTGATATTACCGAGTTTGATGTACTTACCAGATAAGAATTATTTTGCAAACTGCTCATAAATGAAATAATGCTTAGAAATTATCAAATTGAAAATTGAACATTTAGCTTAGTAAGTTTTTCCAGGTAACTCATAAGACCCAAGGGTTTTTGTATATGGATGACAATAGCAGTTCATAATAATCGTGAACGGAAAATTTGTCATGTAATATATTCTGATTCTTGTAATAAAAGTCGTTTGAGATTCGGCCCGCATCACAATTCACACTCATTTAACTCACGCAATATCCTCTTCGGTTTTCTTTGTTTCATGCAGATTGAGGATCTTATAAGCATCTCGATGAACAACTATATGAAGTCTAACTTCGTATTTTATCCGCATATATGTTATAAAATTATGTGAACCAAGAACTAATTGGCTTTATTCAGCAAAAACTTCACATAAATGATGACAACTAATGACAAAGATAAATAACATATATAAGGGTAATACAATTAATAAAGTTATACAAGGAAATCTTACATATTCTTCGAGATATTTAGGAGGTTTTCTGTTTCTAGCTGGGCGACTTTCTTCAGATGGTAAAATACTCCTAGAGATAGATTTCGAAATTTGGTTTTCTAAAGAAGTAGGGACCGTTTCACTCAATTCAACAAAGTTTCTAGGACTAGCCGATGGAGAATTCAAGTTTTCAGTGGATGTAGGCACTAAAGTGGGAGTCAAGGGAACAGTGGTAGAAGAAGGTAACAAACAACTACCATCTCCAATTTCTTCAAGTGAACTGTTCTCAATAATATTCTGTGAGAGAAGTTTGGCAATTTCTGATTGAATAAATTGAGAGTCTTCTTTAGAATGGCGCCTAGATTTAATGGCAATTGGGTGGCAATCGGACGTTAGATTCGTAAAGAGTGACATGGGAGGAATTGAGGCTTGAGTAACACTACATATTTTTAAGGGTGTTCTAGAACCTCCAAAGTGTACTTCCAATTTGGAGTGATCTTTCAGAATGTCATGACCAAGGATTATGTCTGTGCATAAATTATCCATTACTAAGAGTTTCACATTTTCATAAGAATGACTATTTAATTTTAGAGTTACATGTCCCCTTAACTTTAGTAGTAAGATTTGAGGAAGCCATTGTAATAGTTTTGTGAGATGGTGATAAAATGAATCCAAATTTTAAAACTATCGAATTGTTGAGAAAACTTAAACTACAACCAGTGTCTATTAATCCAGTAAATTCTATTCCATTTATATGTACAGGTATTAGAGTTTTGCTAAGACAAGCAGGAGTCATAAAAGAAATAATACATCCTAAAATGTTATTTTCAGCGGAAGCTACAGCAGCGTTTACGTTCTTTCTTTTACTTTTACACACTTTAGCGAAGTGTCCTCGTTTTTTTGCATAAAATACAGACAGCTTCTGAAGCAGGACATTCATATCTGGGATGGATTTTGTTTCCACAAAAATAGCATTTTCAACTTTGAAATTTTGATGAAACGGCAGTTAGGTTCATATTAGACTGATCACCGTTAACATCGTTTTTCTCAAAACTGCTGGATGAAGGTGAAAGAAGAGAATTCATGCAGTGGACATTAGACAAGGATTTTTCAGAATGTGTCTGAGCCATTTCTAGCGATAGCGCTTGTTTATAAGCTTCATCTAGAGTTATATCAGTGTTTTCTAAAAGACGTTGGCGGGTAGAACTTGAAAATAGGCCGGAGATAAATGCGTCTCTTACATACTCATTTTTATTTTGTTCTGCTGAGACACACTTAAAATCGCATTCGTTAGCCAGCTGATTTAATGACTGCAAATATAGTTTTACTGTCTCATGCGATTCCTGACGCCTAGTAGCGAGGCAATATCTAGCGTATAATATATTTTTCGGTTTTATGTACATTTTTTCTGTCGCATAATTTTTGCTTTCGCGTATAACAGAGAATATTTTAGGAGATACGTGATTTGTTAGTAGGTACCTGTAACTTTAGACTATCACTATTACATTTATTATTTGCTAGGAAAAAAATTTCAAACGTTTGCTTCCAGTGCAGCCACTCAATTCCTGATGAGTCCAAAGATAGATCGGCTTCAAACCTTTCAGGTCTTAAGTACTTGTCCATAATGAAATGTAATAAAAATAATTTGCTGAATAAATTGTTATAAACTTATGTGAACCAAGAACTAATTAGCTTTATTCAGCAAAAACTTCACATAAATGATGACAACTAATGACAAAGATAAATAACATATATAAGGGTAAAACATCTGAATAATATCCACATTAGGTGAATTCGTTAGTGGTTTATTATAACTTTTCCATAACTTCATCTGCTTTTGCCTCTATTGGTAAAATAACAGTATCATCAGTAAAAACTATTAATGTGTCACTTAAATATTATATTTCTGCCTCGTCTCGTAAATAAGATATATGTCGCCCCCTGTATATGCTTCGATTCGACCACATAGTTGAAAGCTGGAACTATTTGATATATTCCCTTCTCCACCAATCCCCTCATCTCAACACTTTGCTTCAGTCTTTATTTATGTGTCGTAAAGATCACATCTATATATTTCCTAGAAAATTCAAAAACAAAGTGTACCGATGACTAAACCTAATAATAATAAACATTCAAAAAAAAAAAAAAGTCGAATAAGCATTCTCCGCGTTAAGAACGTGTTGTATAGATGGTTTAGCCAGAAATTCATCGATTGAATCTACAAAGTTTTTGTTTTGTTAAGCAATTCTCCCGTCATATCAACAATAAAGTTATTGTGTCATTGAAAACGGTAAGCAATTGCCTTAATTCCGAAAATTAATACGTATTTTATTTGTACGATTTTTTCACTGCTAAATAGTTAGGTATTGAACGAAAATTTTTAGTTTTTTTTTTATGATACCTACTGGAAAAAGTTCGTTTCTTCTTTACCATTTTAAATTCTAGTGTGTAGTAATTTCTTTGCGAAAGTAGTTGTTAATGGCATTTTTTTTTATAGGCTTAAGGTAAAGAAATTTTTAAATGAAAATAGATATACATTAAAACTTGATATCTAGTTACTTGAAATATTTGTTTTTTGCAGTAGATAATGTTTATACTACTGTTGCTTATAGGTATAACAAAAGTGTTTTCTGACGACAGTTTTATTTTTATCCTTTATTGAATAATTAAATGATTAATAACATCGTTGGACACACTGTAATTGATAATAAATTTATATCGTTTACTGTTTGTGATAATAGTAGGTAATGAAATTTTAATTTAACTTATGACTTTATAATCGAATATTTTCCTACACTGTTTGTGATAACAGTAAATAATAGCAGGTTACTCTCTGTAATGACAGTAGATATTTTCAGGTCATTTTTTCTGATAACAGTAGATAAAAGTAGGTTACTTTTTGTAATAATAGTAGATTATTAAGATTTTAATATATATAATAGCAGTTTATTCTTTGTAATAATTGTATAAATTGAGATTTTAACTTAACTGATGACATTATATATCGAATATTTTTCTGCACTGTTTGTGATAACCGTAAATAATAGCAGGTTTACTGTCTGTGATGACAGTAGGTATTTTCAGGTTACTGTTGGTGATAACAGTAGAAATCAACGGCTGACTGTTTGTGATAACAGTAGATATCAATGGCTGACTGTTTGTGAAAACAGTAGATATCAACAGCTAACTGTTTGTGATAACAGTAGAAATCAATGGCTGACTGTTTGTGATAACAGTAGATATCAATGGCTGACTGTTTGTGATAACAGTGATATCAATGAGATTCCTGGACTGTTTTGTGATGACAGTTAATAATAAGAAAATCCTGCATTGTTTGGTAAGTATAACGAATCTTTACATATTATTGTTTGTGACAACAGTATATACAGAATTTTGCTGTTTGTGATAACAGTAGTTGGTTACAATAAAAAAATATTTTCTAAGAGTATTTAAAATATTTCTTGATATGTTATTAAAGAATATTCTGATTGTGACATTAAACATTTATGATTTACCTATATCCGTTTATGACATCAGACTATTATCATTTTCATCATGTAAGTATATATCCTCTACTGCTTCATCAAGGTATGACATCGGATAATTATGAATTACATCCTCTTTTTTAATCTGATTGTGATATCAGTTTATTTAAATTACCAGATCGAATATATTTTTACAATCCAAATTATCTTGGATTGCGCCATTGAATCAGATTGGATAGGATCGGATAATCAAGAGTTATATCCTAATTTTCAGACTGATTGTGACATCACACATTCATTATGTAGGTATATTAGGCTACATTCCGGTTACAAAATCGGATATAATTTATACGTAGTAATAAAATTAAAATAAGTATACATTTTTTGACTGCATTATAAAGTTATGGTCTGATCCTAACATCGGATAATCACGAGTTACATCCTCATTTTAATTTTATTGTGAAATCAGATATTCAATATTTATTTTGAGCTATTTTCCGACTACGATATCGGATATAATTTATGTATATTTATAGAATAAAAAGCAAGTACCTATACAACCTATAATTCGTCAAGTTACAGTCCGATCATGACATTTAATAATCATGAGTTACATCCTAATATCAATCGGATTGTGACATCAGATAATGACTATTTATTTTAAGCTACATCTCGACTAAGACATCGAAATTATTTTTTATATATATTTATGAGATCCATATTAAGTGTACATCCTTAACTGCTTCATCGGATAATCATGAGTTACATCTTCTTTTTAATCTGATTGTGACATCAGCTTCTCATTACGTATATTGAGCTACATTCCGATTACTACATGGGATAGAATTTAAATTTCGTCTTGGCTTAGTAGCTATTCTATACTGTTTATAAAGAGGCATAGACAGACGATTATACCTACACAATCTAAATGGCCGATTTTCGAGCTTAATATTATAGAAAATGTGTTGTAAACGTTTAAAGATGGGTGCTGTCCAGAAAGCAGAGCCATATGAGGGCCAATTCTTTTTCAAAAGGTTTTTTAGACGGGTCGAGCCATTTTTTCTTAAATTAAAAATGTTTCATTAGAACAAAACATTTCAAAATATAAGTTTATAAAGTAATATCGGCCATGTTGTTTCATGGCAAAGGTGGACTTAAGGGATGCCCATCATTTAGTACTAATTAATCTCACAAAAAATAAATAAATATTCAAATATAAGAACTCTTTGTACGAGTTTGGGACGAAGACCTGCAAACTGCCTTTGAAATTTTAAAAAAAGTCATTTAAGCACGCTGGGCTACCAGGGAAAATGGAAGTGGTAAAATGCCCAAATAAGGCAAAGAGGGACTTAAGGGATTAGAGCACAGACAGATCGAAAATGGCTCGCATGATAATACAAAAATACAAATAGATGGACACAGAAGTAAGCGTATGTCTTTAGCGGAAGCAAAGGTAGTTTGTTGCTGCAGTTCTTACAGCCACGAATAAATTATATCCTCAGGTTTATATATTTTAAGTTTAGAAAAAATATCCAATGCCTTATTGATAATTGTAAAATGTCATGTCACGTTCATGTAGAACGATATTTACTTAGCTCTTTAAACATTAGGAAAGCGGCGTTTGTATATCACAGTGTATCTACCCTTTGGAAGTTTAGACTGTTTCATCTTCATCTTCATACACACCCAAATGAGCAATGGGATACTTATGTTGCACGACACTTAGTCCTGCATCGTGTCATTTATTCCCAACTACTTACTAATCATCCTGGACTCCGACTATAAAAAATTATCCATCTCAAGTGAGAACCTTCAATGTTAGCCATGCGCTGGTTGCTGTGATTGGTTTATATAAGTGTTATGCTTTATGGCACGCAGTTATTTTAAAGTATTAACTACTAAGAACATATAATGCATAAACCAATGTGGACTCAAGACTCGAGTTGTTCCAGTTTTCAGTTCACGTTAGGTAGACGCAAGCGCAGACTAAATACCTCTTTGTCTGAATTTTTTATACGGTGCCTTTGACATTTTTTAATATCGGCTCTCTAGAATACATATATGCCTTCATGACTTTAATTTGGTTTTTAGTGGAATTTATTTATTTAGACATCCAAATCTAAAATATTCTCATGATGAAACTATTTCTAAAATCCGCCTTATTTGGTAAGTACAGAAGACTATGATCGATCCTGTATTCTAAACTTTCGAAAAAGAAAAAAATTATAACAATTTTGGACCGATAGCGGACTAAATCTGTTGCATTTACATTACGTGACCGGAATAGACCATGAAAACCAATGCCGAACCAAACAACCTGTAGAGGATAAGCGTCGCGGTACTGGTAGTGGAGAGGTAAAAGGAAAAAAGAAGGCGCCGACCGCCGACGTCGTTGTACACTATGCTCAAGGATCAACAGTTGGTCACACAATATCCGTAGTAGTTGTGGTAGACTGCAGATTATGGGGTCTATACTTCTACATCAAAAAACCAAGGCGAAAAGTAGCCACTCTTTTTATAGGCAAACGTTTGCAATAGATCTATTTCAAAAATTCATCAACTATGAGTATTTGTACCCAGGCAGCACACATTAGTATAACTTACGTATTTTATACGTAATACTCGTTTAATTTTGGTATTGGTTGATTCCGTATACGTTTACAGTTTACTATTATTATACATACCGTGTTTTAAACGATATATTATACGTTTTTTATATAGGTACATTCTATGGTATATGGTAAATTTTTCTACGTTTAAATATAGTTAACAATATACGACTAATTTTAGTTTGCGATGAACTATTTATATACAGTGGGCCTAAATATACGTTTAGGTTTATTTAAATTAAATTCGTATAAATTTACATAATATTACAATACGCGTTCTTCGTTTATAATTCCCGTTTAAATTACGTCTTGGTTGACTTTTTAAACGTTTACCATCTACCATTTTTATACTTAACGTTTTTTAACAGATAAATTAAACGCTTTTGTTTGTCGATACTAGTTAATATATCTACGTTTAAATGTAAGTCACCTTAAACAAATATTACCAGTTTACGATGAACTAGTAGACATAAGAAAATAATATGTATATATTTAGGTTTATTTAAATTAAAAGCTTATAGATATATTTATTTACATTATATCCATATTTTTTTAATTATATTACCTGCAATATTTGTAACAAATTCCCCATACACACGGAACTATTTTTAGATGGCGGATGGAGGATGACGTTCTAGTGGTACGGTCTTTTCTCATTTCTACTCATGCGTATGTGTAGTATTATTGTTCAGTGTAGGGAATGGTTTGTGGCAGCACCTGGTTCGTCCATTTTCATTTGTGTACGTACACGTTTTGTTGCATTGCCATGCTACTTTGGCGTCCTGGCTTTTACGATATTGATTAAAAGCATAGGTAAGTTTCTATTAATGTTTTAATTTAGCTACTCTTTTAATAATTGTTGCATTTTACAACTACTACTGTTTTATAGCTAGGTACAGTGTGTAAATGCTTATAGAAACTCCAAAACATAACCTTACTTTTGTTTCTCTTATTTTTATACGAATTTTTTAGACTACTTATTTTCCTTTTTTTTTTTTGGTCGTTGTTTTTTTATTTCATAAAATGTTTAAAATAACCCTGTCTCGGGGCATCACCTACGTAGAAAAATAGCACAAAATGTTCAAGATGCTTTAAAATCAAATCAAATCATTTTTTTTTTATTCCCAATGAAGATAACATTAATAAAGCTTCGGACATTAATATATCATCTGATTGTATTATTTATAATAATTTCCAAGAAAATAATACAAATTCAACTTCGGAGCTTTTAGAAAATATTTCACCTGAAATTGAGTTACATTTTGGTTATAGGAATGGGGTGAACCAAGCGACTTAACCGACCGAACGATTAGGTGTGCCATACAAGATTGGCTTGTTAGCTAAGGCCCGTCTAGGACACAACACATCCAAAGTGTTAAGCTAAGATTTTAATTTTCATATATATTTTTTGTTATTTAAAGAAAAGTTCCGTTTAGTTTGTTATTCAGTATTTTTAACCGACTTCAAAAAAGGAGGAGGTTATCAATTCGTCGCGATATTTTTTTTTATGTATGTTCAGCGATAATTCTTCAGCACGGTGTCCGATTTCAATAATTCTTTTTTTGTTAGAAAGGGGGTACTTCAGGGGTGGTCCCATATAAATTTGGTCAAAATATAATAATTGGGTCCGTGAGAAAATCCTCAAACTCTTCATTGTTTGTGTGTGTTTAGCGATAATGCTTTACCAAATAGTCCGATTTATATGATTCTTTTTTTGTTAGTAAGGGGATACCTCAGGGGTGGTCTCATATAAATTTGGTTAAGATATGGTGACGGCATCTGCACGTTTTTGAAGTCGGTTTTTTTAAATTTTTAATTTCTAATACTTGTAGTGTTTATTTTTTAGTACTTATTTATTTTTTAGTATTTTATTGTTTTTTTTTTTTAATAAAATATTGTTATGTACATATAACAAGTGATCAAAAAATTTCCTAAATATTTAGGCCAATTACAACTAAAATAGAAATACGAGTAATGCCTATTTCTGGTATACACACCTGCTATGGAAGAAATCCAAACTCTCATTTAAGAAATATTAACATTTTTCCATGGCCTCTTTTAGAAATTTTGTTTTGATCACTTTATTTAATTTGTGTTTAAAAAACATTTAAAACAATATCAGGTAACGCATTTTACATATTAATAAAAATCATACAAATATATATAAGATAAATCTAATATAGACGTATAGTAAAACAGGATAATTAAAGGTAGATAAAGTAGTAATGTTAGAAGTATAAAAAATATACGTTCATAAGGCGGACATTTTCACGAATATATTTGGTAGTATTCATACGTATGGTAATAGCTAAAAAATACGTAATTTATACCAAAGTGTGCTGCCTGGGTAACTTTGATAAGTATAACATAATGAAAGTTTGAATAAATAGCCAAGCATCGTCGAGGAAAATTGAATAAGCTACGCAGAAAAAAGAAAAGTACAGTTACTTTCCACTTGGTAAAGAGGTTGCAGATAGTCTTGCAAGTCTTTGTGGGACCTGAATCGTTCTGCGGTATAAACATTAACACAAATTAGGAAATAATAAAAAGAACTGGACATTAGAAGAACCGACAATTTAAACGACATATAACTAGAAAATACCAAAAGTCTGTATCTGTCTGAGCAAGAACAAGCTACAAACAGATATTGAGTGCATAGTCTGTGGACAGTACCTCCATTCACATTCTGACATAAAGTGTGGCACTACAAAATTCAACGGCACTCAGTAACTTGGGAGTATACCAGCTTGGGATTGGAGCCACTCCAAATCCTAAACTTTCGTGGGAATATAAAATTGGAAGGGTTGTGACTATTTCCTAACTTCCTTAGCAACAGAAGAGAGACACAACAGATATTTTAGATCGCAGTGAATTTGGCAATCCGTAACAAAAAAATATAAGTAGTACATGTAAAATATTCAACGTGTTTATAAGTTAAGTTATAGTTACCCTTGGAAGATCCAGAGATCACTAATTTTGCTTTCTTGATTTTGTTCATTCTGTATTTTATGCTTCTAATAATTCTCTATTATTTTATCACCAGCACTCCATAATTTAACCATCATAACGACACAATTCCAATTAGTTTTTAGGTGAAACAATTGGTGTAGCATTCGATAGTTTTTATCAATATTTGTTTCTGCGTTCCTAAAAAATCAATGGATTTTTGTTCGCAACACTATTTTCGAAACCTTACTCATAGCTTTTCAGTTGAAGGAACTCGCCAACATGCAAGTCTCCAGTTCGCCAAACCAATACCTTCTAGATGCCAGGTACACGAAACACAATTTCTCAGTTCTACAAGTAACAAAGAGAGAACGTTGTAGCATTCCTATTTTCATATAAATACTTTACCTTAATATGCGAAGAATTGATTTACATATACTGACCTATTTTATCATTGTACATTAAACATTTAATTTCAGTAATAATAATTGATCCATTTCACTTCCTTGAAATGTTTGGCTAGAGCTACTTAATCCAAATAACCATTTAAATACTTTAAATATTCGATAGCAGGTATTTGGTATTCATATTTACAATGCTTAGATATATCACTCTGTAATAGAATCACATATAATAAACTTTGTTTAATCATTTTAAAATACGTTACCAACAGCATATGTCTCTTTAAATAAATGAATCGTTTCTCGTAATTTCTTTTAAAATATAGAAAAAGTGTTTAGTTTCATTTTTGTTTACAATTAAATTTATTTTACTTTTAAGGATATGTCACTTGTCACTTGCTTCTTTCTGTCAATCTGAATATGGAAAACGCAATTAGGCATTCCAAACTGAATGGCTACCAGTGGGTTCTGACGGGTTATGATATGGCAAAATTATGGCAACCCTGTAAGCCTGGTGATTTGACAAGGTCAATGAAATAGATAGTTACATAGATTGATCATCCATATTTTTCAAAATAAACATAAGCTTATGCCTTGAAGTAAAAATGTAAGCAATAATTTTTTTTTAAATATCTAAAGGCTAAAAATTGGTTTTAAAACACATTTTTGCTAAACCAATTCAAATTAATAAATATTTGCCAGGCAATATGGCCGCTCGTAAACGACCAGCTTTGAGCAATCTATATAACTATATATGTATCATTGACCCTGTTAATGACAACATGACAACAGGGTTGCCATATCTAAACTGTCATTACCCACTGGTAGCCATTTGGACAGGTCGTTGGAATGCCTAATTATTTCAGTCTTCTTCTTGCCTCTTCTTCTTATTGTATGGCCTTTTACTGAACAGTTGTTAACTTAACATACTTGTTCGTTTGTATAACTTGTTGATTTTCAACCAATCAAAAACCGTTATTCCAATTTCGCATTTCGAATCCTTTTTAAATTTAAAGTAACGTACCTTTTTTTATAAAACTTCTGGAACTTTGTAGAATGTTTTTCTGCGTATTTCTTTTCTGTTCCAAAAGACGAGAAAGCCATATCGTTAGTAAATTAAGGCGACTGTAGTTTTGTAATTAAATAGGTGAGTTTTAATATTTAAATTCTTAGATTCTTTAACTAACGCCGTTTTCTTCCGTCTGGATATTATTTTCGTTTTTCTTTTAAACAGGGACGTACCTACCGACCAACTTTGTGTTTGGAACACGAGGCGGTAGAGAGCACAATCCGATAACAATTTTTTTTGGTATTCCTCATTGCTTTTCGAAGAACGCAATATCTTCAACAGTTTATTACTTCAATATTTATTTTGGAATTGCTGTTAGCAATAAGTTTGGTTTCATCGTCGTAAACCAGATGCAAATTGGATTAGTCCAGAGATGTATCCAGCCTGTCCTTTCTCTAATAACCTGGAGCGTGGTTGTAGCCCAGATCTACAAATATTCAGTCTGTCTTTTGATGACTTTCCACTAATCCGTAGGATGACATCCGAAGAACCACAGCGAGGAACCTTGTTCTTCAAACCAGGTTTTTCTTTAATAATTAATTTAAATTAAAATTAATTTCGTTATTATAATCTAATATTTAAATATTTAACGTTTAAACAAAAGGTGTAAACCGAACATTTATATATGAAAGGTATTTTCTTCTAATTTTTATTATATATCATACATCGTTTAAACTGAGAGTCATTTTGATTTTTTTAATACTTTACAATTTATTTCTTGAATCTGCTATTTATAAAAAAAAGGGAAAACATAGTAAAATCGAAATAGAAAAATTTCGTTTTAATAAATTGATTAAATGACTTGGTTGTTTCTTTGGTGCATAAATTTTCTCTTTCAGGAAAGTTATTTATCGGAATTTATTTGAAAAGTTTATTTGAACATATGTCAATATTAAGCCTTCGTATAAGATCATTTTTTTAGTAACTTGTAAATTTTGCAACTTGATGAGGTTTTAATCTTAACTTGATATTGACATTTTTTACTAAAGTTGCATGGCGTTCAACACTTACTTTACTCAATTATACAACCCATGAATCACCCAAGCTCTCTGGCTGAATAGCTGCCGTTCGCATTTGTGTATCGCACTTTATTTTATAAATTCATTTAGAATTTAAATTTAGACATCTTTAAAAAAGTGTGGTACAACGTATAAGTGACGAATAGAGATGTCAGCGCATTTCTCTCTCTCAAAACGGATCTACATTTGCTGGTTGGAAAATCTTCTGGCCGCATGCAAAGATAGCGAACATTTCCTTAAGTGGAATGCTTTTCCAACGTATGCACACCAAATTAAACCAGTATTCTCATCTGTTGTGGGCCCATTTATAAGTCAGAAACTAGAATGTTAAAAACATTAAAAATATTGGTATGTTCTCACAAATTCGTAGAATGGCAAATAGTAAATATATGGCAACTTTAAAAACTGTTACTCTTAAACTAACCTTTTTGGATTTAAGTTTTTATATTTTGACCCAAGGAATCCAACCTTATATGTTCGTACTTATACCTTCGTGACGCATGAACGATCTCTTGGCACCTCACGAAATGCAAACTTTTTCTTCCACAACAAATAAAAAATATTAGAACTTTTCTTTATATCCCATCGACTAATACGAGTTCTGAATACTCATAGAGGCACACGCGATATCTCATGATACACAAAAATAACATAAAAATAAATTGTACATTCAACAAGGAACTCCCTTTTTGTTGTCTGTATTTTATGGAAACCAACTATAATAAAAGAGGGACATAATACTTTTTCCGGTGTTTTGTTTAAGGTGTCCTTTACACGAACCGGAAAAATTCTTCCGTCTAAAATTTCGTATTTTTTATGCTAAAACGTGCGGAGAACAAATAATTTAACCCAAGGCTCTCTACCGTAACAAAATCTAATAAATGTGTAAAACTGTTGGTCCAACGAAATGTATTAAAGCAACCGATCATTAATAAAGCACTCGCGAAATTACAGCACATAAGATACGGTAAATTAGAGAAATCAAGTGTAAAGGAACATATGTTTATGAATAAATAAAACCAGAATGCGGAAGCGCCTCTTGAAAAAGTCGGCTCATCTTCCAATTGATTTCGCTTCGTGTTATTGACCCTGCTTTGCCGCGACAGTAATCAGTCTGTTTTGCACGTGAAATACGGTCGAGAGGCAGCGATTTTTAAGTCGCCTTACGCATATTGCAATTCGCACCAATTTACAAAATTTTAATTGAAATGTCTTTATTTACCAGAAAATCTAAAAAACATTTCCTGAATATAATTAGTTCTAAAATATACAATAATGACCAAACAAGTTATTTCTTGTTTTGGCATATAATAATACAATTTTATTCAGTAATAAATTACATACAGGGGCGGTTTCTCCATTGGTTCATTTGTGCAGTGAACACCCAGTTAAATTTCACAAAAACACATTATTTTAATATTACATAAATAACATAAAAATATAAATTTAATTTTAATATTTTTATTTTTATACGTGTTAATCTATATTTTTTTGTATATCATTGTTCTCTGGAGGATCGCGTCTCTGTGTCACAGTATACCTAAGTATACTGTGTCTGTGGCGCATTATGATGAGTGAGCCTAACACGAGTGAGACGATATGCCAAATTCATATAGCTAAAAAGAGAAGACAACACGCCAACAGAGCCTTCAAACTGTCAAAGAACACATTAATTGGCGCGCCGCTCACAAACAAGGTTGCCAAACCAGTGTTGCCAGTCTAGTGCAATTCTGTCTACAGACACAGCATAATTTTGTAAATAACCATAGGAATAGAGTAAGGGTTATATTTTAATATTTTATCATTCCATTTCTTTTATTTTGCATAATAATTATTTTTCTTTAATTATATTTGACCATAAATATGAGACACGAGAAACTGGCTGAACACTAGTTTTTTTGGTCTTAATAGATTGGCAACATTTTTCGTTAGAAATTTGTCAGTTCTATGATCGAACTGTCACTTAAAAAAAAACTTTTTTCGGCCCTTTCCGATTTGATTTTTGGAAGAAGATGGGCCATTGGGATTTAGCTCCGCATTGTGTTAAATAGTGTTGAGTAATAATTAGTTTCCGAGCTTTTTATTTTGTCCAAGGGCCCCGTGCCAATGTTTATGTTACTTTTATTATGGATGAATTAAGTGAGACGTCGAGAGATACTTTCTTCCACGTGTTGCTGGATCCCGGTAGCAGAGAAAACCCTCAAAAGAGGTAAGTCATTTCCTTTGCTGCTCTTGCATTTTCTTTGTCTGGCAAAACACTCATATTTTAATAAATATAGGGTTCTTCCCGTGGATGAACAAAAGAGACACATCAACCGTGGGTGGTTATTCTCAGAAAGCTACAGAATGGAATTCTGTCTTGCCAATATGCTGGTCCGTTTTATTTACCCTGCGAAGCAGATATTTCCTTTTTATTTCAAACGTTCTTACAATGGTTCCGTGCCCCAAGCAGTCCTGTAACATGATGAGCTTCGGTGTGTAGTGTGTAGCCTAACAGAGGGCTCTTTCTAGTGCCGCTGTCAGACCTAGGATTATATTTTGGTATTTATTATTTTTAACCGACTTCAAAAAAGGAGGAGGTTCTCAATTCGTCACGATATTTTTTCTTTAATTTTAACAATATGTTCGCAATGTCTATTTAGACACTTTACTTATATTTTGAAACAGGTGTTTGTTTATTTTCTGTATGATTTAGTTTTAAGAAT
Organism: Psylliodes chrysocephalus; assembly: GCA_927349885.1. Lineage (NCBI taxonomy): Eukaryota > Metazoa > Arthropoda > Insecta > Coleoptera > Chrysomelidae > Psylliodes > Psylliodes chrysocephalus. The sequence goes on from OV651821.1 coordinate 30,921,055, forward strand.
ACTTTTTGTTTCTTTTATTTACAACCAGTTTGTAAATATTATTTTGAGTACTCAAAACAATATACCTTAATTTTAACAAGACGTCTCGGATAGGTATAAATAAACCTTCTTCTTTTATTATTCATATATTTCTCCAACCATTGGCGAATGAATTGAGAGGGAGTTTGATTCATTAAATGAATTGGGTAAATATTGTTAATATATCACTTTCATTTATTTTTCTATTAAATTCAGTTTAAATTATGTATGACTTTTATTTTCACAGAATATCATGATCATCTCTACAAGTGTCTATTTGCAGATTCATGTATTTATGGTTTAATTATTTAAATTTTATTTACTATGGTTTCTGAATTTACCTTTAGATTTTAAAAACTTCTTTATCAAATAATACCAAATTTCTTGATCTATAAAAAATTCAGTGGTGTCCATCTATGGTTTAAATACTTTTTTTTGTATTTTATTTAAGTGTATCTAAAGTCAATTTAAAATAATTAAATTTCAAGACAACAAATCCTTACTCACACCTTTATGCCACCGACGCCGACGGTAGAGCTGCTGTGCTGTATATAACCTAAACTCTTTGCCAAAAGAAAAAAATAGGTTACAAAGTTGAATATTATTGTTGAACTTTTTAAATTGTTTATTTTACCTTATACATTTTTTTTTCTACTCTTCGTACAGTATTATGTGAAGATTGTGAAGAGTATTATAGGTTTACTTTGTCTGTCTGTCCGATGTCACGTTTTTTGTCTGCACGATAAGTCAAAAACAAGAAATTATATGAACTTGAAAATTTTAAGCAAAAATCAAGCTCTATAAGCCTATTGATTTTTAACAAATCTGATTAAAAATAGGGGGTTAAGATGGGTTGAAATTAAAAAAAAATTCTAAATTAAAAACGAAAAGCAATATCAATATGAAATTTTTAGTAAAAATGAAGTTTTATAAGAAGATAAAGCCTATTGATACTGAAAAAAATATGAATATATTGGGGAGCTAAGGGGGGTTAAAATATAAAAAAAATCCTAACTAAAAAACTTGAAATTTTTAGCAAACATCAATCTCTAGGATTTAAGGGGGGTTGAAATTAAAAAAAAATCAAAAATGAAAAGCGATATCAACATGAAATTTTTAAGTAAAAATCAAGGTCTATAAGGAGATGAGGCCTATTGATTGTGAAAACAACCTGCCTAAAAATGGGGGTTAAAGAGATCTGTTAAACTGCGAAGAGTATCATTTAAAATGCCAGGCATTATATATCTTTATTCTAGTTTGTGTCTGTGTAATATTATGTATTGTGATGGGACTGATCTTATAAAATAAACAATTAAAACATTTTAGTTCTTATTTTATTTGCCAATATTTAAAAATATATTTTTTATTTGACATATGTGACAAATTGTAAAAATGATTAAACTTACAATAAAAACGAAAAAATGGTAGGTAAAGTTTCATATAAAATTTTTTACACAAAAATCAATGTCTTCTCAGCACTGTATGTCAGGCAGGTAAGCATGCCTCGTCATGTATGATTTTTTCATGAAAAAAAAAAAAAAAAAGAAAAAAACAAGTAAAAATATTTCCACACCTTTTAGCTGAACAATACATTTCAAAAGCAACTGATAGGGTAAATATATGAATATTTAATTTTATTATAGAATTTTAGTTTATTTCATATTATTTTATCTATAGTTTCCTTTAAAATCCATTTCGCAATAATAGTTTTAAAGTTTTAGTAATTAATTTTTAATTTTAGTTCATGAGGCAGTCAATTATAAACTTTTAATCCGACGTATGAATAATTGCGTTGCGAGAGGGTTGTTCTACATTTCGGTAAAATAATCTTATTGTTTAGATGAAATCTTGTGTTATATTGGCTGCACATAATATTTATTTCCTTCGTCTTTACAAGTTGAATCAAAGCTTGTATAAAGTGACATCTTTTATAATCGCAGCTAGGGTCAAAATTATCTACTTTTCGTAACCAATTTCGAAAAATTCAACTTCCTGGGAGCAATTTTCATGATCAGAAAAAATGTAAAAAGCAAATAGACACCACAGCGAAACATGTTTAAATGTAAAGTAACTTATAATATTAAAAAATGAATAATGGTACTTGAATAATTTTAAAAGTCTTAAACAATGTGAAAACATTGTGAACAGCCAATAGACGCCACCAGTGGAACATTTTTAATTGTAAAGTAATTTATAATAATAATAATAATAATAATAATAATAATAAATAATCGGACTTTTAGAATTATTTTAAAAGTACCTATTAAAACGTAATTTTAATAAAAAAGTAAAAAAAAAAACAAGAAAAAGTATTCTGACCCCGACGTGATTTGAACACGCAACCTTCTGATCTGGAGTCAGACGCGCTACCGTTGCGCCACGTTGACAAAATAATTGTTTTATTACTCGTGATTTGTCATTTTAAATTGGTATAATCCAATTACCTATTGTTAACTTATAATTATTGCTCATCTAATTTTAAACTATTCACGATCAGATAACGATTATCGATTAGATAGACTATGAGTACAACCGTAAGACATTTCATTTTGTAACGAGTTCTCCACAACCCATAAAAATGTTTCTGAAGTAGGCCATGTCTGACAAAGACAGATATACTTTGTACTTCTGAATTAAGTTTAAATTATCACTTATATCCATGACCAAAAAAAAATTTGTGGATCACTATCACTATCAAAAATTTTGCACCATATGGAAAACTTTTTTATTACTTATTGAAATTGGAAAAAAGTATTCTTGATAAAATATGGTGCCTAAAACATGACATTAACTTAAAACATTTGAAAAAAAAATACATGTACGAGGGAAGTAGAGATACCTACATAGGGAAATTCAAAATTATATTGAATATGCTCGTTTCTGACGGTTTTAAGCTATTGCATAGCTTTTATCGCGGGCTTTGAGCGCGGCGACCAAATCAAGAACTTCCGTAACGCGTAACGAAAAAAAACACTCCCCCACTTCGACCGGCACAGCGGTGCGGCGTTAAACAATATTAACTTCTCATTTATTCAATAAAAGAAAATCGAAAAATCAAACTTATGTTTCTTATTTCAGTTACTATAAACCTATAGTTTCAATGATAAAAATTTCTTCACATTTATTCAATAAAAGAAAAAAAATTGTTTTCTTATCGGTCACCCGCTCAAAAAGTGTAACTTGAATTAATATCAAAGAAAAAACTTGAATTAATATCAAAGAAAAAAAATACTGCAAAAATAAAATAAATAATTGCATAAGTTGATAAAAAATGCTATGCAATAGCTTACCCGCGGCAGTCCCCGAGTGTCACACGTATTTTTTTATATTGTTGTCGATACGTGGGAGTGTTGCTGATTTGGAAATATTGAAGGGGCATCGAGACGTAGAGCACCGGGACGTAGAGCACTGGGATGTATAGCACCGGGACGTTGAGCGTCGGAATGTAGAGCGGCGGAGTGTAGAGAGGGCGTCGGGACGCAAAGCGTCATATAAGAGAGGGCGTCGGGACGCAAAGCGTCATATAAGAGAGGGCGTCGTGACGTAGAAAGGTAGGGACGTAGAGCATCGAATGGGATATAGGGCATCGGGACGTAGAGTGTCAAATAGAAAAGATGACGTCGGGACGTAGAAAGGTAATAAAGTAGGGCGGCGTTACGTTGAGAGTCGTGACGTGACAACGTTCGGGAGATAGGTCGTTGAAACGTATAAAGTCGCGACGTAGGAGTGTTGCCAGGTGGTAGGGTAGGAACTATGTCGGTTTAGGAAGGGTACTAAATACTGAAATTGAAATATACCAAATTTGAAGAGTAATGAATGACTGGAATTTGAAATCAACTGAACTGAGTTTAATTTCTTAATACGTTTTTTGAATCCCTCGGGATCGGGTCTTTATATCCGATTTAATGACTTTGTAACGTCAACTTATCGTAACTCCGGTGGGAACGAATTTGGGTGGATAGAAAAGGGGTGGTCGATTTATTACTTACCTTGAAAGATTTATGTGTCGAAAACAATGTTACTATTCAAAACTGACTTAAGATAAGTGCGTTAACTGTTTCAATTATTATTATTATACTTCGAAACAAGATTTATGTTGCATGGTGGTTCCCGGTTGGGTTCCCAGACACGTGCAAGAAAATTAGATCACTGGCGGACAGGATTATAGATAATGCTACGCAGGTTTTTGATATCTCAATTTATTTCAACTCAACTTTTACAATAATTATACCACTGATAACATTAACATATAACGTCTATCATAAAACTGACTGCCTAACGTCAGGATCACCGACTTATATGCAACCTTCTCGAACTGTCCAAATTTTTCTTGATATTCCCCCCTTTTTCTTTTACTCGTACCTTTACTTATGATGACTGCAGCACGCTGTTTAAATAGCTTTAAAAGCATCTTCCTATATTTTTTGGATTTCGTTTAGAAAATGCAGTTTTATCAAACTTAAATCCTTACAAATATATAGTATGTTAGTGTCATATTTATTGACTTGTTATAGTTTTAGATACATTTAGGTACATTTTACGTTTCGGATTTATTTTGTAGAAAACGAAAAATAGAAAATATTATCTTTGAAACAAAGTATCTGCAGACCCATGTGGATAGGAACCATTTACCTTATTTATAGGAAAGGAATCACCCAAGAGCGATAGCACTTGTTTTTTGAAACAGGCTGTATATAAAAAGCGAATAGGGCTCGAAAATTTAACAAAATTATAGATAATGTACGCACAGGTTGTGCTAAACGTGTGCCTTATGTAGGCATTAAACATACAGAAGAAGGCAGCAAAGAACCTAGGGAATTTTGAGTTAAAACCTATGCCATATTTTTAGGCTATTTTTATTTAAAAATTTTATTCTCTGCGTTTTTTACAAAAATTAAGGTGCTCTGCTAGATTCGAACGAAGCCAGCAGATCTACTTGGGATTTTTATTTATTTATTTTAAACAACCACACCCTAATTTTAGGCTCTTTTTAGGCTTTTGAAATATAAAAAAATTTCTAAAAAATTGCAATTTTTAAATAATAGGGTGCTTTGTTAGAATGCCAGAAGAACACGTCGATTTTTAAATTTTTTTTTTAAATATAGCTAATTTTTAGGCAATTTTTAGACTAGAAATATTTAAAACATATAAAAAAAAATATTTTATTTTTAAAAATCGTACGAAGCTAGAAAGAAGCTACAAGAACACCTAGGCCTTTTAAGGATTTTTTCTAAAAACAATTAATCGCATATTTAAGCTATTTTTTTGGCTCTTGAAATATTATAGAACTTAAGAAAACATGTTATTTAAAAAAAATAAGGAGTTTAATTTGCTAGCTTCAAACGAGCCCAACAAGGTACCCTGTTTTTTAAAGGTTTTTTCTAAAAACAGCCACACTTCCTTTTTAGGCTACTTTTAAGCCCCTAAAATATATTAAACATTCCGAAAAAAATTACTATTTTTAAAAAACACTGGGTGCTTTAAACGGACGAATCTAGCAGATCACTTCGATTATTTGAATATAGAAAAAAACAACCCCACCACATTTTTAGGCTCTTGAAATATTTAAAAACATTCCAAAAAAATGCGATTTAAAAAAGAACGAGGTATTATTTTTTTTAAAAAGAGAATTTTTTCCGGTATATTTTATCTTTCAAGAGTAAAAAATCTATAAAATGCGTTATAATCGTTTTGAGAAAAGTAAAAAATACTGCTGATACTTGGAAATTTTTTCGGAATATTTTATAATATTTCAAGAGTCTAAAATTAGCATAAAAATGTGGCACATTTGGTTTCGAAAAAAAAAAAAAAAACAACAAAAAACAAAGAAAACAAAAAAAAACAAAAAAAAAACAAAAAAAACAAACAAAAATAACAAAATAACAAAAAAACAAAAACGAGGTGATTTGCTGATTCGTTTGAGCACCCCATAATTTAAAAAAATTACATTTTTCGGAATGTTTTATAATATTTCAAAACCAAAAAATGTTTTTAGAAAATAACTGCAGCCAGAAATTTTTTCGAAATTTTTAATATAAAATAGTCTAAAATTATGGCATAGTTGTTTTTAGAAAAAAATCTTAAAAAACCGAGGTGCTCTTCTGACTTCGTATTTTTTAAATATTTTCTTCTAATAATTAAAAAGCTTTAAAATAGCCTAAAAATATGGTATAGGTTTCAATTCAAACTTTCCTAGGTGTTCTGCTGCATTCTATGGCATTACTTAAACTTGAGCATAATTTTGTTTTAATTCCTACCAATACTTTCAAATAATTCTTTGCTTTATATTACAATAATAATAATATAATATAATATAATATAATATAATATAATATAATATAATATAATATAATATAATATAATATAATATAATATAATATAATATAATATAATATAATATAATATAATATAATATAATATAATATAATATAATATAATATAATATAATATAATATAATATAATATAATATAATATAATATAATATAATATAATATAATATAATATAATATAATATAATATAATATAATATAATATAATATAATATAATATAATATAATATAATATAATATAATATAATATAATATAATATAATATAATATAATATAATATAATATAATATAATATAATATAATATAATATAATATAATATAATATAATATAATATAATATAATATAATATAATATAATATAATATAATATAATATAATATAATATAATATAATATAATATAATATAATATAATATAATATAATATAATATAATATAATATAATATAATATAATATAATATAATATAATATAATATAATATAATATAATATAATATAATATAATATAATATAATATAATATAATATAATATAATATAATATAATATAATATAATATAATATAATATAATATAATATAATATAATATAATATAATATAATATAATATAATATAATATAATATAATATAATATAATATAATATAATATAATATAATATAATATAATATAATATAATATAATATAATATAATATAATATAATATAATATAATATAATATAATATAATATAATATAATATAATATAATATAATATAATATAATATAATATAATATAATATAATATAATATAATATAATATAATATAATATAATATAATATAATATAATATAATATAATATAATATAATATAATATAATATAATAATATAATATAATATAATATAATATAATATAATATAATATAATATAATATAATATAATATAATATAATATAATATAATATAATATAATATAATATAATATAATATAATATAATATAATATAATATAATATAATATAATATAATATAATATAATATAATATAATATAATATAATATAATATAATATAATATAATATAATATAATATAATATAATATAATATAATATAATATAATATAATATAATATAATATAATATAATATAATATAATATAATATAATATAATATAATATAATATAATATAATATAATATAATATAATATAATATAATATAATATAATATAATATAATATAATATAATATAATATAATATAATATAATATAATATAATATAATATAATATAATATAATATAATATAATATAATATAATATAATATAATATAATATAATATAATATAATATAATATAATATAATATAATATAATATAATATAATATAATATAATATAATATAATATAATATAATATAATATAATATAATATAATATAATATAATATAATATAATATAATATAATATAATATAATATAATATAATATAATATAATATAATATAATATAATATAATATAATATAATATAATATAATATAATATAATATAATATAATATAATATAATATAATATAATATAATATAATATAATATAATATAATATAATATAATATAATATAATATAATATAATATAATATAATATAATATAATATAATATAATATAATATAATATAATATAATATAATATAATATAATATAATATAATATAATATAATATAATATAATATAATATAATATAAAAGTACTTTACTCTTCAGTATTATTTAATCAATTATTTTCGATTTTCCCTATGTATCTACTAGTAAATATTTTTTGCGGATACTTTATTCTTGAACCACGGTCATATGATGCAAACTTTTTAAGAAAGACTAGGTATAGTATAGTGATCTACAAATTTGTTTCTAGGTCATGGAAAAAATCACGCATTTCAGAGCTTTCTCATTTTTAAGTGATAATTTGGATTTAATTCAGAAGCACACGGTAGGTATCACTTGTATCACGGACATGATAGTATATCTTTGTCGAACATGGCCTACTTTAGAAACAATTTTTATATATTGTAGATCATTCATTACAAAATGTGTTACTCATATCACTGTGATACCCATAATAAATATAAGTATTAGTCTATCTAATCTATAATCGTTATCTGATCGTGAATAATTTAAAATTAGAGATAAGCAATAATAATAAGTTAACAATAGGTAATTGGTATATACCAATTTCAAGTGGCAAATTACGAGTAATGAAACATTTATTATATTAAATATCGACTCCGTGGCGCAACGGTAGCGCGTCTGACTCCAGATCAGAAGGTTGCGTGTTCAAATCACGTCGGGGTCAGAATACTTTTTCTATTTTTTTTTCTTATTTTTTTATTAAAATGATGTTTTAATAGATACTTTTAAAATAATTCTAAAAGTCCCATTAATTATTATTATTATTATTATTATTATAAATTACTTTACATTTAAAAATGTTCCGCAGGTGGCGTCTATTGGCTGTTTTTCTGGTTATGAAAAGTGCTACCAGGAAGATGAACTTTTCGCAACTGGTTAGGAAAAGTAGATAATTTTGACAGTTCCTGCTATTATAAGAAATGACACTTTATAAGTCAAAATAAGAAATAACTTGATTTGTTAGGTCATTAGTATATTTTAGAACTAATATTTAATTCAGGATGTTTTTTAAATTTATCGAGTAAATAAAGACATTTAAGTTACATTTTTATAAATGTATAATGATTTACGTTGACAACATGTCAAAATCAAAAAAAATACTTGCTGTAATAAAATTATTCTTCCCATACATTTGTTTGTTAAGGCGCGTTTACACGTTTGTGTGTTGGGCGTTGTAACAAACGAAAACTTATATGCTGCGAAAATTTAGTTTTGTTTACCATATTGTAACGATTGTTTAATTTAAAAATAGTATATTTATTAAGAACAGTTTATTTATAATTAATAAATTATAATTTATTTATTTATTATTTAGGCACTATTATAACTTATTTATTACAATTTGTCTTTACTATATAACACTTTTATTGAAACTTAACGTCTACCGACAAAGTCGCGCCATTTATACAAAAAAAAAAACAATACAGAAAGAACCAAATTCTGGAAATTATCCTCAACGCGTCAGATTGCGATGGAAAACATTCGATTCGAATTGAATTTTGTATGTTGCGAATCAATTTTCGTTGTGGCAGGCAATGCATTGTTTTTTATACATATATGCAGTCTTGTTAAGGTTTTTAGTAGATTTTCGATATCATTCTGGCTTGAAAAATGTCTGTTGTCCAATAACGTATTAGTTTAACATGTATTATTTCTTATTATTATGGAGCATATATCTTAATATTATGTAAATTGTACATTTCCTCTTCAGATTTTGAGACAAGACTGACGAAATAGATTCAAAATTCAGAGATCAAGCCTACATTCACAAGTATTTTATACAAACTACTCAAAAGCTGCATCAGCCATTCTACTCCACTAGAACAAACTTATGTGGGAATTTACTAACTTTTCATTACAAATCTATTCAGCAAGAGAAAATGTATTGCCCGTTAGGAGTTATAAAGGAAATAACTAGCATCTACATACAAAACCTAGTTTTATAATTTATTAAGTTTCAATAAAAACTGATTCTGTAAGATAATAGCTATTTGTGCATTAAGAGCGAAAAGTAATACGTTGTCGCGTGAGACAGAAAGTTATCCACGCGACACGGAGCGCGGCAATCTGTCGAAAACGACAACGAACTTTTTGCTCAAAATGCACACTAGATTTTTTCTACGATCACTATTTTTTTAAGAAATAAATATAAAAACTGAAAATTTGTCGTAAGTGGTGTATAATATGTTGCCTATATCTACGGTAATCATGAAAAACGAAGTTGATATTCACAGTCAATGTTTACTTGGACAATGAAACAAAAAACATCAAACTACGTACAAATAACTTGAAAATCATTTACGCCGAGCGACAAAATTGACAGCTTTTATGCTTCCCTAATTTAAATTAGATATACTATAATGATATTTCTTTTTAATAAATGATTTTCGTGTTATTTGTACGTAGATAGTTACATGTTTTTTTTTTGTTATATTGTTTACATTAACATGGACTTTTAATATCAACTGCTTTTCTCGTGAACATAAATATAGGCAACACATTATACACTACTTATTATATGACTTATTATTTAAAAAAAAATGTAATTCTAGAAAAAATCTTGTGTGTATTTTGAGCGAAAATTTCGTTGCCGCGGCTTTTCGCTCTTAATACACAAATAGCTATTGTGTGTTGATTAACGAAAATCAGTGTATTTTCGATTTTGGAGTAAGCCCTTTTATTGGTCTCAGTGTATTCATGGTCCCATTTACAAAATATCATAAATATCACCGTCAAGAAAACTAAAATTTTTGGGGCTAATAGTTAAGTTACTTGAAAACAATACACACAAATAAATGCAAAATGTCTCTTATTGTAGGAAGGAGGCATTTGGGTAAGAAAGACACATGAATACCTATGGCACAGGGCTGCTACGCCTTTGCATTACAAGATCACCGACAGCCTTTAAGAAAATCATCTTAAACCTCCCACCACTTGATCTAGTCATAAAGGAGGAGACCAAAATGAGTGCAAATAGATTTGATATCTCAAACACCTGAAACCCACTGGGAAATGTCCGAATAACAGATAAATGATCCCATATTATATATGGGATCTGGGCCATATGAAATATCGCCTAACCTTCAGCAGACTCTTCCAAATTGTCTGCAACTGGAACGAGGTAAATCACGAAGTAGATAATTACATGCTTAGGGGTCTCGTAAGTATACGGATGGAAACAGAGGTTGTAGCGTAGATGGAGTTAAAATACATGCTTGCATTTAATTGTATGTAAGATAGAACTTTGGGAGGAAGAACGAAAAACAAACCATCCTAATTTTCTCAATCAGCTAAGCAACTTAAAAACTCCTTGGTTCAAACAGGATAAAGTCAAACTGGCCTGGAACTATCGTGGAGTACTTAATAATCCGGCAACCCACAATAAGGTAAAACTCGCGTGAGTACAGAACAAGAAAATGAAAATACTGATGAGCTCGCCAAAGAGGGATCAGAATTACCATTCTTAGAACCAGAAACTCACTCATTGACAACAAAAGAGTAATCTCGTACTGAGGAAACAAAAACACATGCATTGCTAATGAGGTACTACAGGTCTCAAGGCCCCCAATATTGTGTATTACTAACGAGACACTGCTTGCTGAAACACCCTTCGGTGATGGGATTACAAAATGATTCCATCACATGTAGACTCTACATGGAAGAGATCTAAACCTCATACCAAGTTGTCTCTGAATTTGAAGGCTTAGAACTGGAAAGAGCGCCTCAGGAATACTTGGTAGGGAACCTAGTAAAATTAACCAAAGACACGGGACTATTCAATAATACTATCTGAATACGGGAATTAGTAGTTAGAATGATAAAGTGTGTCCTTAATCATATGAAATAATTGGACTTCTTAAAAGAAAATTAATTATCTTTTTGTATCGTGACAATCCCAAATATTTGAATGTGTGATTATATGTATAATAAGATGGATTGTTTGCAGAAACCCATCTCCCGATTCAGGTAAGATATCGGCTTAACAGTGCAGCCAGTGATTACAAAGGGACTAAAAGGGCGAAACACAAGACCGCAATTAAAATTATTTACTCATATTGAATCAAAAATATATTGTGTCTAAAAACGCAGCAAAATTTGAAAACGCTTTCAAAATAATAACTTATAAATCGTGTTGATTACAAAACAGCAACGATTTTGCAAAATTGAAAAAAAAATAGAACGTCACTAACAAACGGTTATCGCTCGACGGCGGCTTGTGTATGTACAGCGGAAACAGTTGCCGGTCTCCACAACGCACATAATACAATAATTTGTAATTGCAGTAGGCGTCTAATATAACTGTTTAAAAATTGGCTGGAACGTCCAGTCGGTAGTGGCCGCTTCTGTTACTAATTCTATTAAGGCTCACTAGGCAACTGAAACTCCTTTTAATTATCCGATATTCATTAACAACAGTAAAAAAACAGGTATATGGAATTAGCTTAATTTTACGGACTTGGCGTCACTTTTAAAAATAGAGGATACAGCTTGTTTTAACCAGTGGTGCACCTCAATAAGGCCATATGGTTAGGTTAGATTGAAAATAAGTGGGATGATCTTATCGCCTTCCACAGCAACCCATATTATTGTGGCTCCTGCTAACTTATAGTTCCCCGTACAAGCCACACCTTTTGATGGTTGAATTGGGTTCGTAGGCTACAGTCGGGTGAATCCGCTGTACGCATTCGTCTTCCGCACGCTGCAGAATCTAAAGTCCGATGTTTGTTGCATACCTATCCTTCTTATGTGGTTATCTAAACGACAATGTCCTATCATCAGTCCCATGAAAGGGGTAGATATTTCCTTTCCCTTTCCCGGATATGAGCAGACGTATTTATAAAAGGGTTGTGTACACACGCCTTTGAATGAGTTAGCCCTAGGGTACCTCTACAGTAAGTTAGTGTTACACGTCCTCCGTACATTTTGAGATAATTCTATTGGCAGTGCTCTTTGAAATATCCAGGAATGGTTCTGGTCCTATGAAATGTCCTGTGTCCCAGCACCCAGATCAAAGTAACTGTGTTTCGGGCAACGATACACTCAAGGGTATTTATACAGTTCCAAACTCAATTAGAGCCCAGGGCCTTGAAGACTGCTTGGTTATCCGAAAAGATCTTTATTGTCTTATTAGCGGGGAGAAAATTAACTATCTCCCTCCCAATTCTATAGCAATAATTTATGCTTGGATGATGTGGCCAGAAAGCCCAGGTTTATTTATATGTCAACTCTTACCATTTAGCTGAAACCTCCTGCTTCTACTCCTTTTTCAGTTTTGAAACAGTCCGTGTACAGCGCATAATTTGCCAGGGAGAGGGTTTTATCCCCCTTGCTATATACGTCTCTCGAAATTATTGTTGTTTAAAACTTCTACTAGAGCTTGTTGGTCTTAGATCTGACTAACTGGACTAATAATGCTTATCTACAACAAGTAATCATATTTTTGCCAATACTATTTTTACTGTAATTATCTTTTCGATCGCAAAACCATGGGTTGCAAAATGCAGTCAAATTTTGGATAAACACTGGTTGGCCTGAGATCTTGTGGAAAGTATACTAAAGCACTCTCCAAGGCCATATTCAAACTTGAACAAGGTGATAGATATAAGTATGAATTAACATGAGCGAAAATATAATAATAAAATAGGCATCAGAATTATCAGATAAAGATAACTATGAAAGTGACATCTTTCGACGACGTAATCAAGTATTTTATTACAATAGGGCTAGTTGATAAATAGTTGATAAAACTAGAAAGGCTACTTTAATACACTTGAATAGGAAATATAATGATAATGATATATTCTAATTCCTTAGAAGATTTCATACATAAAGATATACAAAAATTAATGATCTTACCTATCGGAAAAATCAAGATTTCGAAATGAGCATGTTTTATTGGGTTGAATGTTGGAAATGAAAGTGAAAAAATAATCTTAACCTCGCACACTCTGTTCAAAGTAATTTCATGGTGATTTGTAAAAGAACAAAAGTGTCAATAGGAAAGAAAAGTGCCACTGATTTTTCTAAAATTGGAAACAAATAGCAAAATGTCAAAGGGGTAGGGATCCTCAGTAAAGAGGATATATGGTGTTCCATTTAAAAAATGACATTAATACCTGTTCTACGGTCATAAAGTAAAGTCAAATTTAATTTATAAATAGTTATATAACTTCTTTGGAGCTGTATATTACTTAATTTGAACTATTTTCTATATCGTTTAGGCTCACCCTGTATAAAGTTGTTAGAATTTTTTTTTTTTATTTATAACATGAAAGACTAGAGTACCAAAATCACTAAACTTTTATATTTTATAATAAATATTAAACCAAGAGACCTTAATTTTAAAACCGCACAGTGAATGTATGCTTTTCATTTCCTGTGAACCATGTGAGACGGAATGTGAATTAACGGAGGTATATTCCACCTGAACGCATTGTTTTGGTTATGAAACCAGATTTACATTTTTTATTAATAACTTTTTAATGTGCTTAGTAAAAAAACAAGGTGTAGCAAATTTATAATGGTTTCTGTCTACCCAATTTTAATCCTAAAGATTTTTTTAAATTTCAAATATAGTGGGCGGTTTCTTCTTGCAAAATTAGAACATACATTAGTAAATTTAACGGTTATCAAGCAATTTTCATTTTTTTTGTCTCATTAGTTTTAAAGTCCAAATATAATTTACCTTATATAGAGGTCAGGTCAAGACCATGCAACGTAATAAAACATTTGTAGGCGTAACAATTTGTTAAAGGTCACGTTAGATCATATGCAATTAAAAACATTAAAAAGTTACAAATTGTGAGTATAGAAACAGATTAACCGTTCAAAATATAATTAAAAGTACCTTCATAACGAGTGTTCGAGTATATCCACGCATACTTGAACATTCGTATCATGGAGGAATGATAGTTAGAAGTTGCCGTTTCTTTGTAGAAATTTGGCAACAAGTTTGCTTTTAGCGATCTATGGGAGGATGTGATTGACATTTTTAATATTATGCTTTCAAAAAATCCGGGACTTTGATTTTACTTTTCTGTTTTCTATTCAAAATATTTTTTTTCTAGGAGATAAACGATTAACTCAAGTCTAATTAACTTTAATTGAAAATGCATTATCTAAGCGTTGTTTCTGTCATTGAAATTGTTTGGTGGTCGGATAATAATTCTACTAAGTACTACCTATATCTTTGGTGTATCTGGTTTTAAGGGTGCTAAAAGAAAGCAAATTTGAGAATTGATGATTTGTATTTGTAAACGATTTTCGATGAAAATGATCTTCACATAACTTATAATCAGGGGCGGTTTCTCCATTGGTTCATTTGAGCAGAGAACACCCAGTTACATTTCATAAAAACATATTATTTTAAAATAAATATCATAAAAATATAAATTAAATTTTAATAACTTTATTTTCATATTTTTGGTACGCCACAGCGCTCTGGTTAATCGCGTCTCTTTAGCTCACTTTTCTGAGTGAGCGCGAGGGAGTGAGATACATTCGCTTAAGCCTCTAGCTAAAAAGAGATGTCAACTCGTTAACAGATCCGTGAAACGAACAATGACCTGCTTAAAATCACCTTATTTTGCGCAATGCACCGTCACAAAGTAGAGCGGGGCATACAAATCTTTCAAATCAGACATGCAATGACGGTACTTTTGCAATACCATTTTACGACATATGTCAAACTCGAGCTAGTCAGTTTTGGTGATAATAAATGCCATTTTTTTAAAATAGCGTGATTTAAATGATATAAAAACATTTTCATTCCGTCAATCTTCAAATAAAAAAATTATTAACCTAAAATTAATCAAAATATGACTCAAAGTGCTGTAACGTTTAGATTTGACCTTATAGCGGGTTTTCATTAAAATAGGGATGCGCTTGTTTTGTCCAGCAGTTTCCGTGCTCAGTATTTCTAAACGGGTCCTTGTATACACGAATTTAAACCACTGTGATTACCTAATTTGGTGGATCGACAAACGACGGCTAATTTCTATCAACTGACTGTCGAAGGCGTTTCTTCGCGAGTCTTTTCCATGGATGTAGGGGTTTTTCTGCGATACTCTGGGCGAGTAGGTGGCTACCCTGTATTCAAGATGTATGTCTAGCGTTTCCGCCACGACGGTAATTGTGGATATATGTTCAGTTTGGGGTAGATAGGACCCCTATTTGAGTTTAGCTAGGCTATTTATTTCGTTTTAGAGGTTTGTTTGGTTATTTTAGCCCTTTCTGACATTTATTTCGTAATAGAGGGCGCTGAGGGGACATCTATTTGCCACTAAGGTATGTTGGTATTATTGGTTTTTGGAAGTGACGCCGCTTATTCGAATTTGGGGATTCATTCTGCACGTGGGTTAGTGAAGGCTGTTTCAAAAGTTAGTGGAATTCTTTTCCATCCATAATTGGGACATTGCGAAACACCCTTTGTTTAAAACTACAACAGTATGTGATTTAGTAGTACGTTTGGTTAACCACATGTTGTAAGAGCTCTTAGGAGGATGTATTTAACCACGTTTTGGTTAATCGCGTCTCTTTGGCTCACTTTTCTGAGTGAGCCCGAGGGAGTGAGATACATTCGCTTAAGCCTCTAGCTAAAAAGAGGTAAGTTCCTTCTGCGCGGCACTCAAATTGCGTCGTAGTAGTTCTTTTTGTAAGGCCTTCGTCTTTTATTTCAGTACCCACATAAATATGTAATTTTTTCTGGATAAGCTGTTCACGAATTTGCAGTTCGATCTGATTTGGTGCTTCGTCTTTCCCCTATTGCTGTTAAAGGGGTAAATATAGTTTGATTTTTAGTCAGTATGCTAGACGATTATTAACCCTAATTTATGTTTCTTTTCATATATTTTCAGTATATGGGATTGACTATTAAGGGGTAGTATTTTGAAACCTAAGGGTGTAATTTGCCTATTAAATGTAATTGTTGGATAGAACTCGCTTCACGAGCCGCCTATCTTGTTGCTTTATAAATCTGAAGATTACCTACATAAACTGATAAGCCGAACTTTAATTTAACTAGTAAACGTTGAGTAGTTACTACTTATTTCTAGACCTCGCTTCACGAGAAGGCTATGTAGGTACCTGGTTATTTAATTTTAACTTCTTTATTAACCAGTGATAAATAGTTATTGCTGTGTTTTATCTTATACATAATCTTGTGACAGGCTAGCACTTCTTGTGACGGGCTAGCAACCTGCTAGAAGATACCTTTATGACAGGCAGTTCGATTTGTATGCCGCTAACGAAGCAGAGATAGTAGGACATCAACCGTCTACTAGAGTTTTCCCAGCCGGAAAGAAGTCTTGGTTTTCCGCAAGTTTTTGCTCACTTATTTTTATATTAATATTTTTAATCTATTTTATTGGGGGGGGGGGGGTATTAGTACATAACTTTAACCTAATGTAAACGAGGTTTAGGGATGTATAAATTACAGTAGATTTTAATAAACCCGAAAACGTCACCAAGAGTTCTTCGTGGGGTATAGTACTTATGGGTAACCATTGATTTTAATAAGTAACAGAGTTTTACTCGTTTTTACCCCTAGCGATCGTAAATAGATCACTATTATTTATTTATTTATTTTGATACATACAGTACACACTTCATGTGTCTCAGATTTAAGATTACCCCTAGTCCCATTTAAATATTTTTAAGTCTAATATAGCGTTTTAGTAGTGAATAATAATATCTCCAGTGATGCTGGATTTATTGTTAATAGTTGGGGAATCTAATCGTTAATGTACTAAATGATTTTAGTTGTTAATATATTGTTTTTTTTTATGTGTCAACTCACAATAATTTATATTATTAAAACTTGGGTATATATATTGAATTTTTCTTGTTATTTAACCCCAACTTGCTAATTGTCTGTTCGATTTCATAATCAGGTTAGTCAATAAGACCTATGGTAAGGTAACGGTTTACAATATTAGGAGCATACTCAATTTGTAGCCACTTGAGGGCCTTCGTAGAGGAGATGCATTTGGTTTGGCTATTTGAAGTTTTATAGTGAACCATCACTTACGACTCACCCTTTCTTCACTGTAGCCTAGTCGGCATCCAATACTTGGATTAATATAAATCCCACCTCAAGTGCTTAGGCACAGAAAGTAGGTAGCATTTATTTTTGGCGCCCAACTTGTTATGTCACAAAATAGTGTTTATGTCGTCTCTACCTACTTCATATTTTAACTTCTCAACGTTTCCAACTTTACAATCGAGCTGTCAAATTCTAAAAATCAACATGATAATTTTAATTGTGTATTGAATTTATTAAAAATTAAGTTTAAATAAAACTGCGACTTTAATAAATCGGAAGTACGTGTCTCAATTCAACGATTGTTACCGAAAAACGTATCAGGTAAAAAATTACTATTATTTTTGAGGTTATCTTTGTTTATTTTCAAATTATGATTATAATTATTTTGTGTTTTATCTACAGAATAGTAGAATAGTGTAATGTGTACCCAAATATGCATTGAGCAAATCTTTTTTGTTTCGAACAAAAGACAAACGAAGTTTCAAAAAGTACGACAATTCTATTATATATTTTATTAAGGGTCAGTCTTTTCACCTCTGAGTAAAGTTGAAAGTAACTACTTGCTTATTAAACTATAGAGCTAGTGATTGTTAATCTGTCCAGTAAATCTACATGTACCTTTACTCAGGGGTGAAAAGATCGACCCTTAAACAAGGATAATTTCTTGAGCGTGATACAATTTTATATGAAAAATTGTTTATTTTGTAGGTAGTCTCTAATGAATTTGAAGTTATAGAAAAATGCCCTATCTATAAATGCCAGAGGTACTGATAAAGACTGTCAGACTTACATTACAGTTTTTTTAAAGAAGATATAAAATATAAATATTGCACTGGCCTAAATTAATTCAAGAAACTTAATAGTTGTATCTATGTTAGGTACGTACCTATATCATGAAGATTAAATATTTACCGATATCTACCTGGGATGTAAACTATGTAGACGTAGTGCAGTGTTGTAAAGGTTATATTTTTAAAATCGGCTCATCCAGACCTTTTCAGTGGTATTCAATACCATGTATAGTGATGTCACAATATAAGTTGATTTAAAAAGAAGATAATGCTATGTTCAATGTTTAATAAACTTACAAGTTAAACTTTAAACAACACTATTTAACTCTCACTTTAGTCGTACTATTTATAGAGGCAAAAATTATATCAACTTGAAATTTTTAGCAAGCATCAAACTCTATAAAGAGAAGAAGCCCCTTGATTTTGAAAATAAAATCTGGTTAAAAATGGGAGTTTAAGTAAGGTTCAAATTAAAAAAAAAACAAATCAAAAATTAAAGGTGATAGCAACATAAAATTTTTAATAGGAATCAAGCTCTATAAGGAGATGAGGCCAAAAAAAAATTGAATAAAAGTAGGGGGGTTAAGGGGGTTGAAATATTTAACTCACAAACAAACAATATCAACTTGAAATTTTTGGAAAATCAAGCTCTTCAAGGGGAATGAAATTCTGATTGAAAATGGAAGTTGAGGAGGTATGTTGAACTATGAAAATTATAATTTAGAATGCAACGCATTATATATCTTTGTTCTAGTTTGTATTTGTGTAATATTATGTATTGTGATGGGACTGATCTTATAAAATACACATTATTTAATGTTTTTTTTGCCAATAAAAGATATTTTAAAATATATTATTTTATTTAACATTTAAAAATATTCTCAAAATATGAAGAAAAGTCAGTTGAGTAACTAATAATGTTTATAGATGGTTTTCAACGTATTTCAAATATTACAATAACTAAAATATTCATTTATTCATTCATTAATAGTTGTAATGCTTAAAAACAGTATATTAATAATAACTACACTTGTACAAAGCTTTGAACCGAACTTACAAATGATAAATTTATTGGAAAAAGTGAACACCCTTTTAAAATTATGACAAGCCGCTACTGCTTTTAATGATTGGTTGGTTATAAGTGGAATGAGTGGAATGTTTAAAATGTGGCACAATTTCATTATTTAATCAATATTGGAAGGATATTTAAAAAAATATTTATTCTTAAAATTTACGTTGAAAATTGGTATACGAAAATATACTTTTTATTTTGTTCGTGGTTTGAACCTTCGTCAGTACTTATAATTCTTAATTTATTAATATATTATTATTGCTATTTCGAATAAAATTTGAAGAAACAATTATATAATGTATAAATAATGTTTGTAGACTCAAACTATTCTTTTTGAACCTTGATAGCTCTTGAAGACTAATAGACAGAATATTTTTAAAAGGATCCGGTTGGAGACATTGTGCGTCGTTACTTACCTAAGATATTTTATAAAAAAAGTTTTTATAAGTATTTGTACATTATATTCTTTGGCAATATTTCAAGAATACACCCATAAATGAGCTGACACGTACCTTCTAATTCGTGAATACAACTAAGAACCTCGGTTGACCTTAATAGCATAATAAGAAAGAATATTATCTAATCTCGACGTAATAAATATTAATGATTCTAGGCTGCAGAAAATAAAATCCTCTCTATTTATATATCACGATATCAGATAGACATCAAACGCAATAGATGAGTTTTTAATGAAATTATGAGATATTATTCATTCGTGCCGAACTAGAATATTTAAAATTACTGCTACAATAATTAACAATAAATCAAAACGAACGCAGAATTAACAAAGTACTGACAATCATAAATCTTCTTGCAGCTTAAAGAGTAATTAATATATTTAAAAAAAGAAACAATAGATAATATGGATCCTAGATCACAGATCAATAATTAAATGAATGACTTTCAATGAGCCATAAGTGACAACTTTTTTTAATGGTCCTTGGGAACCTTTTTCATATTCAAAGTACCTACTTCAGCAAAATTTTACCATTCAGATATTACTGGAGTTTTCGGTAGTCCCATAATTCTTCGGGAATCTGAGTACACAATTTCTATAACAAATTTACCATTCGTTTTTTATCTTTTATATTTTTTTGTTTTGTTTTTTAGAATTATATGGAATATTCTTTGGGTTTCTCCGAAGTTATTTTTTCCCGAATTTATGCCACGATATTTATTATTTTCTTTACGGTTATTCTTTTTGTAGTATTTTATTCATTTTTTGGTCCCTTGTTTGAAGGTATATTTTCCGTTTCTTTTTCTTCATATTGCATATTATACAGGGTGTTAGTAAATAAGTGCGACAAACTTCAGGGGGTGATTCAGTATGAAAAAATAATGACAGTTTTCTATATAAACGTATGTCTGAAAATGCTTCGTTTTCCGAATACGGGGTGTAAAGTTTTTCTTAAAAACTGACGATAAAAAATGAAATTTGGTGGATTTTAAGAGGTAGTTATTCCGCATTTTTTGACATGCAATTAAGAGTTTTATGTTTATCATTGGTGTGCATACGGGTAATGATCTCAATTCATTTAAAAAAAAAATGGTACGCCACTGAGATATTTCAAATTAAAAATCATTTTTGAATTCCTCATTAAATTTGTCACAAAAAATATCTCTGGCCTTTTTTTCCTGTGGGGCGCCGTTTTTATGCAAAAAAATAAAATATCTTAACGCGTATTTTCCATTTCTTTAATACATTATTATCTAATAGCGACGCTAGTACTAGTAGGCTATTGTCAACATTCTGTTAAATACGACTAGTTTAACGAAATGTCAAATTAGCGTTTCTTCATTATTTTAGTTTGGTATAACATTGATGTTAATAAGTAATTAACTTTTCTTTTATTGAAAACAATGGAAAATTATACAAACGTGGAATTGTCAGACATGCATTTTGTCTATGGTCGAAGTAATGGAAATGGTCGGCAAGCTCGACGATTGTATGCTGAGTTGTATCCAGGACGTAGGGTACCCCATCACACAATATTTGCTCGCCTTCACCAACGTTTTCGCGAAAATGGTACATTTAAGAAATAAACGGCTGACTGCGGGCGCCCTCGAGAAGTACGAACTGTGCAACTAGAAGAAGCAGTTCTCGAGTTAATTGCGGAGTCACCGGAAACAAGTACTCGAAAAATTGCCAACATATTAAATGTAAGCAACTTCACTGTATTTAGAATTCTTAAAGAACAGCTGTTGTATCCGTTTCATATTCAACGTGTGCAAGCTCTACTACCTAGAGACTTTCTTCCGCGCCTATTTTTTGCCAATGGATTCTTCATCAAATCGCTCAAATTCCTAATTTTTTAAATAGAGTTTTGTTTACTGACGAAGCTAATTTTGGTCGAGAGTCTATACGAAATTTCCATAACAATCACTTATGGGCTGAGGAAAATCCACATGGAATCTTTGAAGCTCATTTTCAGTATCAGTTTTCGGTAAATGTATGGATTGAGGTAATTGATGATCATTTAATCGGTCCATATTTCCTCCCACAACGACTAACAGGCGACTTTTACCTTAATTTCCTACAGGAAGACTTACCTGTTCTTCTTGAAGAAATTCCTCTACAGCTGAGACAACACTTATGGTTTATGCATGATGGTGCATTTTAGCATTGATGTACGAAATCACTTAGATGCAGTATATGCAAATCGTTGGATAAGTAGGGGAGGTACGGAACATTGGCCTGCTCGATCGCCGGATTTAAATCCTCCGGATTTTTGCATTTGGGGTTTTCTTAAGTCACTAGTTTATTCCACTCCCGTCGAAAATGTCGGAGACCTGAGGAACCGAATTATAGTCCGCTGTGAGACAATAAAAAATACACCAGGACAATTTGCGCGAATACGACAATCAATGCGGCGAAGAGTTGAATCTTGTCTCACGTCTGAGGGAGGTCATTTTCAGCATTTGTTGTAGCTTTGCGCCTATTTAAAATTTTATTAGTGTTATTTTCTGTTATTGTTCTAGTTTAATGTTATTGTATTAGATAGTTCTTGATAATGTATTAAAGAAATGAAAAATACGCGTGAAGATATTTTATTTTTTTTTGCATAAAAACGGCGCCCCACTCGAAAAAAAGGCCAGAGATATTTTTTGTGACAAATTTAATGAGGAATTCAAAAATGATTTTTAATTTGAAATATCTCAGTGGCGTACCATTTTTTTCTTTAAATGAATTGAGATCATTACCCGTATGCACGCCAATGATGAACATAAAATGTCAAAAAATGCGGAATAACTACCTCTTAAAATCCACCAAATTTCATTTGCATATCTTGACCGGTTTCAGAGCAATAAACAAATCGTCAGTTTTTAAGAAAAACTTTAACACCCCGTATTCGGAAAACGAAGCATTTTCAGACATACGTTTATATAGCAAACTGTCATTATTTTTTCATGCTGAATCACCCCCTGAAGTTTGTCGCACTTATTTACTAACACCCTGTATATTATGAAATTAACTTCGATAAATTTATATAAGCCACCGTAATAGTTTTTAGTAAAAGTAATATAACTAATCTAGTTCAATGAGCCCTTTTTTTAAAAAGTTTCGTGTATATTTGAAAAATAGAATCCACACAAATTTATTATAAAGTAACCAACCATTTTTAATATTACTTTGTTTTTCGTGATATTTATTACGAATTACTAAGTTGTTTTGGTGTAGAACAAAACAAAACAAAAGGAACCAATCCGATTAGCTATTTATAAGGATAAAATATAACTACTCGTACAGTGTGACGGCGATCATGACTCAAGATGAAACGAAATTGAAAGGAGAGACGATAATCCAATGAAAATGAAAGTGTCTTTGGCCTTTGGGTGATGATTCTTCAGATTTAAGCTTTAATAGGCTAGTAAGTCACGAAGGATGTTACATGGTTGCCAAACCGCAAGTAACGAAATTTAATACAAACAAGATACTTTTAAAAATTCAATAAAATTTCAGTTATTAATTGCAGATTGCAGAATAGTGATTATGTATTCACAATCAACTTTTTTACCTACAATAAATAAAGGCTTACGATGGACCTTACAGACCCAATGAATTAGGTCAAATTCACTTTGTTTTTCGATTTAAATCTTTCTAACGAGGATATTAATAGTGATTTAAACGCACCTTAGATGTAGAAAATGAAAAAAACATATTAATCATTCCCTTTAACAATAGCTATTTATGTAACTTATTTTATGTAGCGAGTGAATATTTGCGGGACGAGCAGAGCGAGGTCCCGTAACATGAACGAGTTGACACAAAACTAAATTTCGTAACGTGTTACATACAATATTTTGTCTAATTTTGACTAGGTTATTTATATGAAACCACCATTACTTTCTTGTATTGTTAGTTGCGTAGGCATAAATTCATTCATTTTATTGACCAATATAAAATAATATTGATATATTCTCAATGACTTGTAGTGTATTTATATTTTTTGGAGTGAGGGTAGCCATATGTGAGTAGTAGGGATTAGGTGTAAGGGGTTAAAGAAAAGGTCCTTTATTTCTCACAAGTCAATTTAATTGGCGACCGGTTTCGAAGCTGTCACTTCATCATCAGGCACACCTAAATGGAATGTCAAGGAGTCAGTTGTAATAAAAAACAATTATAAAACCATGAACGGACTTTAACATAACAAAATAACAGAAAAAACACAAAAGAAATTTAAACAATAACCTTGACTCACCTTGACTATTTCCATAAAGGAAGCGCTACATAAAGTTTAACAAAACGAGTTAAAAAATTCATATGTAATACAATAGTATTTTTTTAATTTTTTAAAAAAAATTTTAGGTTAGGTTAAACCGCGATGTCTGTTTGAATAAATTAATTAAAACACATGTAAGACAATTATTAACTAAACAACACAAAATAGTTTTACAAGCACAAACAGTTTAAAATTTATATGGATATAACGTCAATTAATGAAAGTAAAAAGTAAAAATGAAAAAGTAAAAATTATCAGACTCTCAAGACATCTATCTAGATTTTTAACGAATCAATGTAGTAAACTGTAAATTTTAAGTTTAGCGAATAAATAGTGTACTAACAAAGGTGTTATTTACTGACAGTGAGTATAGATGGCGGTGATAAAATTTATTGAAAGTAAAATTATTAAACTGGGAAATGAGAAAGCAAAAAAATTCTAACAAGAAAATTAGAACACTAAACAAGAAAATATGAAAATTCAAATGTAAAAGGGAAATTTGAAGCAGATAATCAAAAGAAAAATTACTGTTACAGGAAACGGAAACTAAGTTGACAAGTACGAATGTCAAAAAAGAAAAATCAAATTTTGGCGTATGACAACCACGTGGGAGAATTTGGGAGAATTTGAATAAACTATAAAGAAACATTGTTTAATAAGATGCGAGTGGGCAAAAATTAATGGAAACAGAGAAGAAAATCTAAATTGGGAGAGTTAATTGATTTGTGGTAAGTAACTGATTGAAGATCAAATGAGTGGGGGTATAAGTTTGAAATTAATTTAAATAAGCGCAGAGAACGTTGGGTTACTAATAAATTGAATTTGTGCATTCAGAGAGCAGGAGGGGCCAGATTTAATATTTTTTAAAATTTCCAGGTTCTCAAAGTTATTCAGAAGGAATTTATTAGAAGTCATATGCAAAATGTCGAAGCCAATGCTAGAATCAAAATCGTGACCAGTATCTAACAAATAAGCAGCAAAGTGAGAAAAACCAGTAGTGTTAGCGTGTGTGCTCTTTCAGGCGTATTTTAAAATTACGAAAGGTCCTTCCCACATATGAGCATGGACAGTTCAAACAAGTTAGTTTGTAAACACCAGACTGATCCATAGGATCAATCTTATCCTTATTCCTAACAAATAGGCTACTGATGGAGTTGGACGTTCTAAAGCTAATTCTGAAGGAATCTTTAAACAAGTTGGCTATACGATATGAGAATTTTCCAATAAAAGTAAGTGAAACATACTTACGATTATCTGCTTCAATATTGGGGATGGGGTCATTTATATAACTATTGTTCTGATTACGTTTATTCTGTTTTCTATGAAGCATTTTATCTATTAAGTTCTGATCATAATTGTGACTATTAGCAATTTGTTTGATAACATTGAGTTCTTTATTAAAGTTATCTACTGATAGAGGTACTTTCAGAAGACGTTCCAAGTAACAATTAAAAGCTGCTAACTTATGTGTAACTGGGTGATTGGATAAATTATCAATAACAACCCCTGTGTGAGTAGGTTTTCTAAATATGTTAAATTCCAACTTAAGGTCTGTACAATGGGATATAGTTAAATCAAGGAAGTTGATAGATTTGTTGTTTTCTATCTCTAATGTATTTATATTGTTTGTTAAAGTTAGTTTTCAATAAAGTGGGTTATTTTGTCGTGTATTGTGTTTTGATTATTTTGTGCTGATTTAGAATGGAAAATAAAGATCAGAACAATATTATTACTAGGTCATAAATTCACTAACTAAATATCATTTTTATATAGACAACCTTCCCTTCTTTGATATAAACTTTCAATAATATGGCTTATATTGATTTTAAAACTGCTGGCATACTGAATGTTTCGTAACCAGTTTCATAATGTTTAACCTTATGCAACTGGTTGCATAAAGTAGATCATTGTGGCACTTGCTGCGATTACAAAAAACGTCAAAATTAGAAAAAAATAAATATTGAAATTAAAAATTTACGATTTTTATTACATCTAACCTCAAAATATGCCAATATGCCAAGATTATTTATCATTATTGCTGCTGTCGCCAGCAAATATTAAAATAACTAAGTAAGTGGTATTAACATAATATTATGTTCATTTATTTTAATAATTTTCGTAAAATATTCTGTATATTATTTTTATTTTCCTGTGTGTATACAAATCATGATTTTTCCACCTCTATTTTTCGACGTATTTTTAAGTTTTGAGGTTCCCTGGCCAAACAGCACAGTACGTCTTAAGTACGTACATTTTGGTACTGTACGTACAGGACGTAAAATGTACGTTTCAAGTACGTACACAATAGTACTTACAGAAAAATACGTACTAAATATGTACCTATGTGCACGTAATCCTGGTTGCATACCTATTTTATTGAAAAACTTACATTTTTACCAAATTCCTGTTGAGCGTAGGCTGAAAAATGCAAAGAAGAAGCACATAATTTATTTAACCTAACCTATACTCTAAACTAAACTCGCTCGTTTTTTAAAGTTTTGCAAGCAACTGAAGCAACCCCGTTTTAACGGGTTCAACAGTTTTTTGTTAATTTTTCATGTTTAAGGATTTAACTATTAAGTGTTTCTTTAAATAAATAATTGTGTATAATTTATTATAATTGAATCGGTGAGTCAAAGAACAGTACTAGTCCAAAAATGTTTTATGAATTATATAGTTTGTATTTTATTTTTAGTAGCCTCTAGTTTAGAAATAATGCAAGGTTGCCAAATAAACTATTTTCTTATAGATAATATACGATAACATATTTTTGGAAAACCCATGCACGTAGCTAGGGGGTCCGGGGTGCCCCTCCCCTCTAAAATTTACTCAGCATTTCCTTCTTTGGCTTTATCGGTTGCAGATGTGGGTCAGGAGGTAACGTGATAGTAAAATTCCTGCAATTCTCCTGTAATATATTGCATTACTTTTTTGTCATTTATTTTTTTTTTTCACATACTTATATGGGAATTTGTTTTTGGTGTGCGCATCATTTGGTAGGAAGGGGTGGACAATTTTTATTTTGCTTTATTAGTTTAAAGCTATGAGATACTGGACCACCTTTATATTCATAAGTTTTCACATATCCACTGTTATCATAATATACAAACTGCCTAGTTTGATAGAGAAAAGTGAAATTAATGAGTGTAAAAAACTGCACATTTCCCGGACTTATACTGCTCTTCCACTCATCCAGTTTCAATGTAATTTATATTGCCGAACCTATTTTTTAGACTTTTTAGTGCGTGTTGTAAGTGCATAGTTTCGTCATTTTATTCTGGTGAGTAGTTTCTTTTTAATTTAAAAAAATTATATGTAATAAATATACTTTATAGATCTGTCATCCCATCCCATATTAAACATTACAAAAATGCTACAAAATAATTAAAAAGGTTTAAGGAAATGGATAAACAGAAGGAATCTAATATTTTAGACAAAAGAAGTGACATTCTACAGACCCCGATAATTTAATTTTGGATTTTGTAAAAAGGAGTATGGCTGCTACCTTAATAACTAATCAGCTGGCAACAAATTATAGTTGGCAGCAGTTGTAGTGGATAAGATGTTTTGATTTTTTTTATTTTTGCATGCCAGTTTCCATAAACTCGTTGCATTTAAAAACCCCCTATCCAATTGAAATTATTTTTGTATCTAATGAAATTGTGTACTTCCAACCAATGGACTTCAAAACTAACGGAGATCTAACTTAACAAAAAGGAAAATGAGAGTTCCGATATTATAGAGTAGTAGCAGGAACTAATTGGATGTCAAAGGTATAAGGCCAAAACAGGTGGATACAAATAGGAGAGGTTTAGATCCAGGAGTATATTGACAATGATAATTTTGAGCCGTCAAAACTATCGCTTACTTTACTCTACATCTTTATGTTATATTGTTTTTATTACATAATCTCATAAAATATTCTTTATAAAAAGTACCTAAGTTAAGTTTGTAATCTAATATTATTTCTTTGCAGAAAGTGCTATAAAAAGTAGGTAGCAAATGCAAGAAGGTTTCGGAACAGGAAATTGTAAGATGGCTAAGAAGAGCTGATGAAGGCCTAAAAAATTTCAAAAGAGATAGCAAAAACATTTAAATTATTCTTCTAATGTAAAAAATTAAATAAATACAAATTAACTTGTTTACTTTCCTTTGCATTACAATAATACGTACATCATAAGTAAGTATCAATGAGGACGTAAAGTACGTCTAGAATAAGTACAAACAAAGTACGTAGATAGTATGTACATTAAGTACGTACTACGTACGTACCATCGTTTGGAAAATGTACGTGTTATGTACGTACTTCGTACAGTAAAGTACGTACAATGTACGTCCCATCAGTACTTACATAGTACGTCTTATGTACGTATGTGTGTTTGCTGGATGAGTCCGATTTGATTATTTTCGCGATGACGTCTATGTGCGTGTGCGTGCTTGAGCTGATTAGGTTTTGGGCATAGTCGGAACATCTAGGGGGAGGGTACATTATAGAGAGTCGTTTTTATATTATAATAAATTTATCTTTTATTTACGATTGGAGAAAATTATTTAAATAAAAGTTGCTTGTAATATTATTCTCTATAATTTATGTCCCATACATAATTTTTATAAAATGATACGAATTCGTAAAATTTGACAAGTGCAAAATTCGAATTTTTAAGAAAATTGTTAAAATAAAAGTTGTTCACGGTATCATTCTCTAAAATTTTTGTTTATACATGATTTTCCTAAAATGGACTGTAATGGAAACTTTTGAGGAAAAGTGTAAAATTTTATTTTTTCAGTATTGTCGTTGGCAATGAATATATATAAAAATATGTTTCGAGTAAGATATGTGCGGTAAATGTATGTATTTTTAGTTTATCCTCTAAACATTTACATGGGTGATACAATAGGTTGTACAAAATAACCGGAAAAAGTCTGTAATAACTACACATTAAAGTCATGTGTTGGACACAGATTTTGTTTGATATGCAATTATCGTGTCTCGAATACTTTGGCTATTGACACAGGTACAATTATCTAAAAAAACAGTATGTACATTATAGACTAACATAACTATATCACATAACTAATTATAATTTTATATAATAACTGGTAACTATAAGAGATGGAACAGTTGGGCACCCTTTAAAAAAATATAAAAGTTTGTGTAGTTGATCTGATGAATTTACAAAATCTCGACTATTTGGTTCCACCTGTAATTTAGTACGATTAACTTTATTGTAAAGATCAATCAGTTACACTAGAGAAGGAAAATAACGAGGGCAACAGGAGAGCTACTTCCTAGTTTATGGAGCCTAAGAGCAAAACTAAAAAGTAAAGATTATCCACAGTCGATTTAAAAAATCGAGGTGGATAAAGTTTTACATTTTAAAGTCTTAATTCTATGTTTCATCGACAATTTATTTAGTGACTTCCTCAGCACTGTAAATACAAATTATATACTTAGTTTTTTTATTATATGAAAATTATTTGTCAGTTATAACGTATGTTCAATTTACCACAAAAATTAACTATCGATTCTTCATTAATAGTCTAAAAAAGGATGTATAATCTGATGATCAAGGTTGCGTGATTGGTTTAAAAAAAACTTTCCTATTTGAGTATTAATTTATTTATAGAAACCAGCAATACTAATAACTATTTTTTTATTCAATATATATAGGAAATATATAGTTATGAAGTGTCATGAATTATTCATTAATTAGTGTTTTTGGAATGCATGGTACAGGTGACAAATCGAATGAAATAATTTAAACAATTTAAACGTGGATATTATTGCAAAAATGTTACTGGTACGTAGCTATTGTATTACTCTTTGTAATAAACATTAATCGATTTTAATGTTTTTGTGTAAAGCATTTACCTAATGCACAAATAAATGAAAAGCTGAATCTATAAAGTTAACAGTTTATTAAATATTTTCTAAATTCGATGATTTTGTCAACGACATTATCTACTTTAGTTGTTATCAGCAAGTTATAAGTAGTAGGCTGTATTACTATTTCCCAGGATAGGAACATCGCAGAGAACTACAGATCAATAACGAGGTGATGGAATGGAGAAAACTATCTTTGTCATAATAATGTTTTTTAAATTATTTACAAAAATATCAAAATATATTATATATTTGGAGAAGGAGTAGAATAGGAAGAGGAGGAAGAAGATGAAATATAAGAAAAATCAAAAGAAATATTTCTGTTGTTATTAAAACGTTTTATATTGTAAAATATAAATACAAAACTAGTCTTATATTTTCGAAAAACACTGTTACAGAGAAAAATATTATAGCAATACCTTCACTATAAACAAATCTCGTTTCCTAAAATTAATTAAGGGCTACTTCTAATAATTTAATTTCATCACATTAGATTTAAGTAGGGTAGAGGTTATTTTCTACCTATCTGTTGTGAAACATTCTCCACTACTAGTTAGTTATATAGCGATACAAATTTAGGGTACAACATGATTATTAATTTTAATGCCAACCACTTCATAGTTGGAGTATTCAACAATTTTGAGCCCGCCCAAATTTGCTCTTCTTATTTTGATAATAGAAGGCAGAGTTTGTTTTGACAGATCAACGGCGACTATTAGTATTTGTATTTGATAGATTCTATTATTATAATATTCTCACTAGATTTCCGAAAGTCAATGACAGTAGACTTACTGGTTGTTTATCTACAATGGGAAACCTAAAAAGTATTTTTGATCTTGACAAACTTAGAAATGGAATACATCAAAGAGGACAAAAAGGAGCGAAGTCAAAGCAATACACAAAAAACGTTGTAGTAGTAATAATAGCTGCAATAATTTGTTAATTTTGACTTATAAAGTAAATTTTTTTATGGTCTAAATAGGATTTAATTCTTTCATTATTTTTACATCATTCTTCAGTCAGTGTTTACATAACTAAGCCTGTCTTAAAATTTCATCGTTTTAAGAGCAATTTAATACTTTTTAAACTCTGTAAATATAGAATTAACTGGTTAAGTGCCATGATAAGTCAACAAGGACTATAAAAGTAATATATGGGGCCGCGTGAGTCCGACATTGACTTACATGCTAGTATGTTAGAAAATGTTGTGTGGCTCCATGTCGGCTACTCTAATCTATTTAAAGCGCAGGAGCATTTGCCTGGTCTAGAACTTTGTGGCCCGTGCTTCTGAGAGGCCAATCCGGACTCACATGGCTCATAATATTCATAACTAGCAGGTTTCCAATTTTATAAGTGATCGGTCCATAGGAACGATAAAATATTCACTATTGTGGCGCTTAACCTGTTAAATGTTCTTGACCTGGAAGACGTACTTTATATTTTTAGAGTAATACCTCTTTAAATGGTAGTTTGTGCAACAAGAGTGGATATGATGGCCATATCCCACGAAGACGAAATTTGGGTGTAAAAAAATATTGTTCATATTCTAATTTTGTATTATTTAAGACTGAAAAGTACAGCCATTCTTTTAGACGGACATTTTTTCCAGCCCACATGGTCAACTATTATTTTTTTGAATATTTAAATCAATAAAATATAGTATAGTGAGGACTTTTGTCAGAGCCTACCCTTGCTACTTGTTACAAATGGCGATATCCTATATATTCCGCTTGTCAGGTGTAATAACTATACTTCGGTACGTTAATTATAGACGGTGGAAAAATTTCAAATGTGTATCAGAGTTGCCATATATTGAAAAATTAATTTTTTTTATAAAATGATTTCATAAATGTTTAAAAATATAAATGTTGCTGAACACTATATCATGTACTCAGAGGTAAATTATGGTATTAGAATTTAAAGCATAGTATTTAATAGTATATTACGTAACAAGAGTTGTAAGTAACCCATTACGCACGAAGTGAAAAAGTTCACACACGAAGCCGCGCATCGGCGAGTATGTAAATTTCACGAGTGTCGCCAATCCATAAATTTTCGATAGGTAATTTTGTACCTTTCTTTGGATTTTAGCGGTAACAAATTATGTGTGGCATCTTGAGCTTTTTTTAAAATCTCCGGTGGAGTGCTCATAATTTCACCACTTTCACTACTAACAAACATATTCGTAAGTAAAGTTGAGAAAATGTTCGAATACAATAATATTTTGTTACAAAAATATATACGAAACGACGTTTATTTTCATAGCGTGCTAAAAAAACGCAACTTAGTTTTATAAAATTGTATAATGTGTTGCCGACATTAGGGGCATCACTTTTTAAATCAAAAATGTATCTCGCTAATGCTAAAAGCTTTTATGTTTTTAAATTGACCAAATTTATGTAAATAAACCAAATAAAGTCTTACGTAGATAAAAATTTTATTGCAATTTGATTAAACTAAGAAATTTAAGTTTTCTTATCAAAACGCACGTGTATGTTATGAGATCTCATTACGTGCATGTTATTGTTATTTACAAGGAATGTTGACAGTGCGATTTTTAACGTTTACTGACATGAACGTAGAAAAACTTTTTTTAAACAAATCAGATCTGAGATGTACGTAAAATAATGCACATCTGACATCCGTGCTAATCTCTCTGATTCAATGTGTAGTGCGTTGCCACATGTTTTAGACTTCTCTCTTTCAGTCATAAAATGCAACAAAACATCTGGTCGTCTCTAATACGGAACAGTGGCGTAGTTGTATACGGTAACAAGTAGATCGCAGTATTTTTATTTATTATTTTTCTTTTGAACTTTTTTAAAAATGATTCAGAAGTTACCCAGCTGTATCAAAGCCCTTCTTCGAAACAGGATAATTTTTTCGAAAGCGAAATATGACTTAATATAAAATACATATGTTGGTATTAAAGGGACCGTTTCCTAACACTAAATAGAAAAAGCAAGAACTCTTCGATTGGCTAATAACCAAAGAAATAGTGGCAGAAGAGGGATTACTCAAAAAAGAGCTATTGTAGACATGTAAACAACATTCACCAAAATTTAAGAAGTATAGTGCAGATGAAATAGCAGAAGAACATGGAGTTAAAGTGTTACCACCTTATCACTGTGAACTTATCTAATCTGGGCTCAAATGAAGGAATATGTCGCGATAAACAATACATTTAAACTTCAAGATGTTCGTCAACTATTATGTGACTCCATATAAAAAATTTCACCAGACAATTGACAAAACGCTATAAGACATGTCACAGCAGAGAAAGAAAAAATCTGGAAACTTGATATTTTATTAGAGGAACCAATAGAACCAATTATTATTTCTGTGAGGAAACTACTGATGATGATGATGACTCCTTATCGGGAGAAAACGACTTAATTATTTAAGTTATTAACTATATTTATATAAATTATAATAAGTTTATTTATTTATTTATTATCCAAACAGGCCTATTGGCCTAATTACAAGGATAATTAAATTACAATTAATGTTATAAGAGTAAATTATTTAAAAAATAATATTAAATATTTAAATTATGAATAAAAATAATCCTAATTAAACATTATAGATATCAGAGCATCAGAGGGAGAGAGGGGTGTAAATATCAATGGATTGTTTAAATAGCCAAATTGCAAATATGAACAATAACTTGATTTCTGAACTTATCATATTTTGCGTACCAATTTACATCAAGCAGCATATTAATATTGTTTGCTAAACGATTAGGAGAGAAGTTCTGGATGTTGTTGAGGTAAAGGGAATAATTTGTATTCCTCATTGGACGAGAAGGAACAGAAAATGGTACTAGTGCAAGAAGATCCGGACAGTTCATTTGGTCAATAATTATTTTATAAATGAATAAAATGCATGTAATTTTTCGCCTAGATTCTAATGAAGTAATTTTAAATTCACTCCTTATTAGTACTGTTCTAACAGTATTGTAATTCGATCTAATGTAATACTTTTTAAAATATAGATATCTTAAGAATTTATTCTATAATTTTTCCAATTCTTGTAATGCAATTTGATACTGTCCCTGCCATATAATCGAAGCAAAATTCATTTTGGACTGCACTAATGTAAAATAAAGGGACCTTAATAAATTTATATTTGAGAATGGTTGTGATTGTCTTATTAAAAAACCCAACGCACGATTAGCGGCTTTAACAGTCTTTTCGATATGTGGAGAAAACGATAACTTACTCCTAAGTTACTCCTAAGTCCTTGACCTCCAGATATTTCTTTAGTGATTCGCCATTCATTTGATAGTCAAATAATATTGGTTGTCTTTGCTGACTAATAGTTATGTAGTAACATTTTTTGATATTAAAATTTAATTTGTTTTTCTGGTTCCATTCATATATTGAATTTATATCTTTTTGCAGCGCGACGCAATCGCGGACTGTTTTGATCTCTTTATATACTTTAAAATCATCGGCCAAAAGTAATCATTTAGAATATTTAATTACTATTGGAAGATCATTGACAACTAGTAAAAATAGTAATGGCCCCAAATTTGATCCCTGTGGAACTCCGGAAAGAGCATGGAATTTTATATGACGCTAGTACCCGAAATACCATTAAATTTATATGGAATCACCCCGTATTTCTAAAAACGAGTGTTTTATGAGAAAAGATTTTTTAGTATATCATTTGGTTGTGTGTATGTTTATTATTAAATTTTAAGGAAATATCTAGTATACTATTTTTAAAAGTAATTTCGTGTTCCCGTCACTGAGGTATATAATTATTGGTTAATCCCTAAGGGTTTGCTCATTTACATTTTATAATGTATTGTATTCAAGGTTTTTCGAGATGGTCATTATAAAATCTAATGAAAATTCAGATAAGAAGGTATCAATATTTACTTTTTTCTGTTTTGAACAATCCTGTACATAAACCTTTGGCATAAAAACTGTGCTATCATGCATTTTCAAATAAACTATAGTGAAATCAATATCCGTGACGTAATGCATAAAATGAGCTCTATAAGAAATGCATTCATTAGATTATGGTCCGAAACGTAAAGAGAAACGTATTAAAAAGTGGAGGTAAGAATTTTTTTTTGGTAGAGTAACTCAGTAACTAATGACAGGAAGTATATTATTCCTGGAAACTACATTTAACGTAACCTCTGCTAAACGGCAGATTTGTATGGGCGGATGCCAACCCTAATAGGAAACGTTTTATAATTTCCTTTATGTAACCATAATACCTACAGTGTAAGAACTTTTTGTTACCTTTTTGTAACCCTTTATAAGAATAAAAGTTAGTAGTAAATGTCTTCGTTCCTCATCTCATTTGCGAAAAATGGTTGATCTACTCAACTTATTATTTTTTTACCTATATACAATAAAAAATGCATTATACCTGCATTAAACCTATACAAATTTATTTAAGTGATTAAGAACTTTCCATTAATTCGCAAATGTAACAACAAACTTTCGAAGAAGAGCTCGTTCCGCATGGTGCATCGATAAGTACCATCAAACAGAAAGAAAAAAAACACCTACAGACAATGAACAATGCCAATTTATTTTACAAAGTGAAAAGTGATTTTTATTTAACTGACCAGTTTTATTAATAGTCTAAGAACACGCAATCGAAAGCTACATACTATAGTAATGTGTGTAAATGTGTGTAAAAATAAACGCAGTAATCTGATATTTTGATTCGGTTTGATTTGATTTAGTAGAATTTAGAAGACGAATAACTTAAACAACTAACATTTGTTTCGGTTGAAAATAAAAATAGAATTTTTCTAGTCAGGCAACTTCAATTTGTAACTCGGATTATTATACTAAACACAGTCTGAAATAGTTATTTAATGGATTATATTAATTAGAGCGTTAATTGGCGAGATTATTAATTATTGCTGTTTAATGAACTATTTATAGTTATGCAAATGTTTCGTTTTTTCAGGCATCCCTCTGCTTCTCCTCGAGGGATTCCGGAAGACTCCCCCATCCGGCTTGGGTCCAGCCACTGGCTTCCCTCAATTAGGGTTGGGTTCCAGCCGGCTTTCCCTCCTCTTGGAGATCGTATAGCGGCACTTAAGCGCATAGTACCATCATTTGCATGCCCTACTCATTCCCATTCATTATACACTAATTCATCGTCATTCCTTCACGTCGTCGATGGTTAACCGCAAGTCAGCTAACAGTATTCACGCATCCACGACGTAACCGGGGACATTACAGCTTAATTGCCGCGAGAAACGTGAATTCACACTAGTCTCGAGGCTAGCCTCTTTGTTTATCTAATTGTTATTAAATTAAAAAAATATATGATTTACACTGATTCGATATTTTATAACATTACATTTATTTTAAAAATTATTAAGTTTGACAGTGACATATGTTCATGACAGGATGTACAGATTGTTTATTTAACATTATAATGCATCAACCAATGACATTCCTTTTTTTTTAATATTAATCTAATAATATTCATTTTTAAACAAATAAAATTAGTGTTAAATTGTACATAAAAGTTCTGTTTATATTGTAAAATAATCTTTTTAAATACCACGCGAGGTAAGAATTTTTTTTTTGGGACATTTTGCTGTTTCTTTACAAATGTAGCAAAATTCCAAGGAGACAAGAAAATGTTTTAAAACAATATCACCCTGGATTATGTAACACTAATATATCATCCAATGAAAATCTTCTTTTTTCCAACACACGTCGATCAAAACTACGTATGACTTGTAACTTGTTCTGGACATTTTTTTAATACTTCGTTATTAGTAAAAAATTATTGTTATTTTATAAGGTAACTTCACACAGATCCTATTTATAAAAATACCAAAAAATTCATAATATTATCTTCAACTTTTAATACTTATAACTTTCACAACTTATTCGATTATTTATTTACATAAAGTAGAAATAGGATGTGCAATGAGGAAGCATACTCGATGTGTAAAAGTTGTGGCACAAAAAGTGCAATAGGTTTTCTACAAAAGTATCATACTATACTTTTTCTACGATCACAATGAAAAAAATACATTTTTTTGATAAAATAAGATACTTTGTATATAGAATGTTAAACTTATTTGGTGATTTAAAATTAATTAGTAGGCAAATCATGATATATGTCAGCTATTTTATAATAAGTATACCGGGTGACAATGAGACAATGGCCATGTTAATATCTCTTTTATTATACTCTTCACACAGTAGTCTTTGAAGAGTATTATAGGTTTACTTCTGTCCGTCCGATGTCACGTTTTGTGTCCGCACAAGTCAAAAACGAAAAATTAAAATTTTAGGAAAAATTATGCTCTATAAGGAAACGAGGCCATTAATATGGGGGTTAAGGAGAGTTGAAATTAAAAAAAAAAAAAACAAATCACAAACGAAAAGCGATATCAGCATGAACTTTTTAGCAGAAATGAAGGTCTATAAGAGGAAAAAGCTCTTTGATTTTAAAAAATCTGATTAAAATGGGGGGTTTAAGGGAGGTTACAATAAAAAAAATATATATTAAAAATGAAAAGCGATATTAACATGAAACTTTTAGTAAAAATCAAGCTCTCTAAGAGAATGAAGTTTCTTGATTCTGAAAAAATTTAATAAAAATGGGGAGATAAGGAGGGGTTCAAATATTAAAAAAAAATCCTACCTCAGAAACAAAAAACAATATCAAATTGAAATCTTCAGAAAAAATCAGCTTTATAACTGTATGAAACGTATTGATTCTAAAAAAAATATGTTTGAAAATGGAGGTTAAGGGGTCTGTTAAACTGTGAAGAGTATAATATAGAATACCAACCACTATACATCTTCATTCTAGTTAAGAGATTTGGATCAATTTTGGAACAAACTTACTAGACATAATTACAAATTGAAACCTAAACAAAATGGCCGACTCCTAGTTTTACTGGAAATGGATTACATTTTTTAAATGTATCACCCTGTATATTTATTGTGTTTTGGATTCTATGGTTCAAATTAAATATGACAGTGTACTTAGCCAAATTTTCATTTTTCCAAAATACTTTTTTGAGTTAAAAGG
The DNA here is from genome assembly GCA_927349885.1 of Psylliodes chrysocephalus. Taxonomy (NCBI): domain Eukaryota; kingdom Metazoa; phylum Arthropoda; class Insecta; order Coleoptera; family Chrysomelidae; genus Psylliodes; species Psylliodes chrysocephalus. The sequence goes on from OV651821.1 coordinate 30,959,595, forward strand.
CTATGATCTGAAAAATATATTGGTGCATATTGTCAGATTAGTAAACAAATTGCGAAATTGCCTTCAATAGGTGTCATTTAAATATAGTGAGATTTTGGTAAAAAACGTTTTAAAAATTTTATTTTTTAACGGAAGGATTTATTTTTAACTCGATTGGAAAAGAGCTTTTGTTTCGAATTATTCGATGCTATTGGAACATTATTTTCCAGTTCATGACCTTCCACTTCTCAAAAAGAAATTCTTAAATAATGAAAATTGAGCAACACTTTCAAATGTAATTTGAATCGTAGAATCCAAATACGTATATAATACGTATATAAGACAATTTAAAAACTTACAATGGGCTATATCTTACAAATGAAAGATATCAAAAAATACTTATTACCGTTTCTAGGATAGGAAGGGAGTACTAAAATGGCATAAAAGAGAACTCACAAATTTGTAGTTCAACAAAAACTTCACTAAATTTTCCTTTTAAGGCAAGGTTTCACAATTATTGATTCACCCTGTATAATTATTATTTATACCATTGGATATCATTTTTTGTAGGCTTTTCAATGACGTATCACAAGTAGGGGTTGGCTATTTTAACTTTTTTAACTGGGGGAGGTAGGGCCTAGGGATGGGTTTTAATTTTTGTTATGTCCTTTCCTATTCTAAAAAACGTTTTTCAGAATTTTTGAAATCATCTTTCGATTGTGAGATATAGCCTATTGTTAGTTTTTAATTTGTCACACCGTATATATTTAAAAAATCAAACAAGCATTTCCGGTATAAGTGTCAATTCTAAATGTCTAGTAGGTTTGTCTCAGATTTTTACGATTTTTGTTTTTACACAAAACTCTTACGTCAATCAGCTTCCCCTTTTAAACAGAAGGATGCGGCTTGTGATATCTCATTTGAAAGGGATTTTATTTTTTAATTTAGTAAAATTTTACATATTTTTGTTAAGAAATATATACTTACTTAAACATTCATTAAACACTGTCCATTAAAAAAAATTATATTAATTATACTATTTTGTTTACAATAAAATTTAATTATTAACAATGTAAGAATCCTTTTAGGCGACTGTTACAAAAAATGACATTTTACTGTTTCATTAACATCCCTGAAATAAAACATTTTTGGTCGCATTTACTTTTGCGGTCGCTTTATTCGCGTTTTTCATCACCAGAATAACGTATCAACGATTTACTTAATATTAATTTTGTTACCAAATAAAATTAACTTTAAATTGTACTTAAAAGTTCTGTCTATATTACTAAATAATCTTTCCAAATACCAAGAGATACTTTTTTGAGAAATTTCTGCTCTTGTAATATTATCAGAAATGACAGAGATATAGCCAGTCATTGATAAAATATTATATTCACGATGCCAATACTAATTCGACAATCAATACACTGTATTTGTACGGACGGGGCGAGGAGACGAAAGGTAAGAAGTAAAAGAGGGGATAAAGAGAAGAATTTTACGCAGATACAACAATAAAATAGGTTGAATTATTTTAGCTTTTTTAATATATGTAAATAATTTTGTAAACAAAACGAGAATAATGAAATAGGCATATGACAACAGCGGATATTATACCCTCCTGTGTCCCTTAGAATATGTCTTATTCAGGACCGCACGATATTTGTTAGTAGTTACATCTCCTGTTATCTCTGGGTATTATCCTTGAAAGTTTCCCTCCAGCAAGGCGATCGGAAGCTATGATTTACTTATCATTTTATTCTGATCATATTTTTATAAACCCATAAGTACATTGGCTAAAATTTAATAGTAATGGGATACATTCTAGAATCAAGAGTTGTGTTGAAAATAAAAACCAGTGCTCAAAAATAATCAACAAAGGTAAAAAATATTAAAAAAAAAGAGAAAGGCTTCTAAACGATAATAATAAAAAATGAAATATTGTGGAAACGCAAACGAACGAAAAAAATATTTTTTTTTGTGGAATTAATGAATTATTAACATCTATTGTAGTACAGGAATACATTGACACTACAACCTACACGCATGACAGATTTTAGGTAAAAATAATTGAGTAAGCGTCGGTAAAGTTTTGAATCAAACTTTCTAAGAGTGTAGTCATATATGTGAACATATAGATAAGTAAGCACTTTCATAATCTTAGTAAAATATTCCTACGTTAGTTCTGATTAATTACATTTTCACATTTTTTAAATGTAAAAAAGAATATAAAAATATAAAATGACGACTGCATGTAAATTATCATTGTATCAGCATGAAAAACTTCAGCATGTAATTTATGATTGTAATCGCTTCAAACAATAAGTTCGATAGTGACTACCACAATCAGAACCAATAAACTGCTTCAAATGAACAATAGAAAACGATTAACAGATTTATCAGCAATTTCCTTGTTGCATATAAATATGAGGTCATAGGTAAATGAAATCTTAACATTACTACTTAAATACTCGTAAATGTTAAGGTTAAAACAAAATTAATGTTTTTTTCTAATGAAGACAAAATGAATTTTTTTGTTAAAAATTTTTCCATGTGTAGGAAGGCAGCAGAGAACCCTTTTCAAAAATATTTTATATTTAAAGAGCCTAAAAATGTGGTGGTTATTTTTAGAAAAAAAAAACTTAAGAAACCTAAACTTAAAAACTCAAACTTAAAAAACTTAAACTTAAAAAACTTAAGAACCTTAAAAAAGCAAGGTGATCTGTTGACTTCGTTAGCAAGTTAACAAAATACAAAGTATTTTTAAAAAGTAGCAATTTTTTTTTAAATATTTTTTATTTCAACAGCCAAACAGGCAAAAAATGTGTGGTTAAAAAAAAAACTTAAAAACTGGGTTGCGCAGCTGGTCACGTTCGAAGCTAGCAAAACACCGAATAATTAAAAAAAAAATGCAATTTGTTTAAAAAAATTGTATATCTCCAGAGCCTAAAAAATACTCCTAAAATGTGGCATACTTAGATATTTTTTGAAAAATCATTAAAAACCGAGTTTCACCGCTGGAGCAAATATATTTGAATAGTGCATAAAAATAACCTAAAAAATGATAGTGGGAATGCCTAAGCCGTCTCTGTATAGCGCGACCTTGGAAGTCTGCCACCCGACTCATGTTCTAAACTACGGAATCTTCAAGGTATGCCGCTAGGCTTCGAAAAACTGCCAGAACGGGCGGCACGTGCCGTTGAGTCATAGAGATGGAATTTTCGGGTGACATTCGGAAGCGTCTAGAAACTGCGAGTACAGAATTGGCTTTGTATAAATAGCGCAATTTCGTCGACGGACGAGAAGTTTGGAATAAAGTATTGGGCTAAAAAGATAAATTGTAATAAATATTATAAGTATTATATAAATTAATTAATACGTCATAAATAAATTATAAATAGTGTTTTAAATAAATAAACTATAAATAAATTAAACTATCGTTACAATAGACTTCAACTCAAAATTCCGGAGATGCTCTCGAAGCTAGCAAAACAAAAATATCAAATTTTTCGAAAAGTTATAACACATATTTCAAGAGTCTAAAAATGTGACATAGTTGCTTTTAGAAAAAAAAAACAAAAAAAAAACAAAAAAACAAAAAAAAACAAAAAAAAAACAAAAAAAAAAACAAAAAAAAACAAAAAAAAAAAACAAAAAAAAAACAAAAAAACAAAAAAAAACAAAAAAACAAAAATAAACAAAAATAAACAAAAAACAAAAAGAAAATAGGAAAACAAAAAAACAAACAAAACAAAAATAGAACAGGAAAACAAAAAACAAAACAAAAAGAAAACAGGAAAACAAAAACCAAACAAAACTAAAAACAAAAAAAATAAAAAACAAAAAAAAAACATTTAAAAAAATATATAAAAAAAACGGCATGATCTGCTGGCTTATTTTAATTACGATAGAGATAATCATTGCGAAATGAGTAAATTGACAGAGAGGAACACAGAGCTTTAGAAGCTCGTTCAAAAGGCGTTGAAAAAGTATATTATCTGACAACAATGAGACCAATCAGATTTTGATTTGGAGATTGTCAGTCATACACGGGACTTCCTCCAGGTTAATTTAAATTTAAACAACAAATTACTTAATTTAAATTTGGTACAAATTTTAAATAAAGGCAGTTAAAAAACATTTCAATAATTAGAACATCTAAACTTTGAGATACAAAACAACAACGCAATATAGGTTCACATTGATTGGTAGAATACCCAGTACACTTTTAGATAACAAGGTAATAACATACGAGTCATATTACTCTAGCTTTAATTGAAATTAGTCACTTTAGATCTTAGATCGTTAAAAATTAGCTCATCAAGAAGAATTAAATATAATTGGAGACTCAGTATGGATAAAAATACAGACTTAATTTATATCCAGTTATGACCGTAGTAATAAAGGAAAATGATATAAAAATCTTTAATTGTTAATTTAAACTACATACAGTGTGTCTACTTAAGTTAGCGACATTAAGAAAACTTTTTTATCGAGTACCATATTTATTAGCAACCCTGTACGTATAGAGAGTTATAATTAATAGGTATTAGTAATTATAACTACTTTCGGAAATGATATAAAAATCTTTAATCGTTAATTTAAACTACATACAGTGTGTCTACTTAAGTTAGCGACATTACGAAAACTTTTTATCGAGTTCCATATTTATTAGCAACCCTGTACCAATAGAGAGTTATAATTAATAGGTATTAGTAATTATAACTACTTTCGGAGTTTCGGAGTATATAAACCTGAAGAAATACAACTTTTTTTATGTCGTAAAACCGACGAAAATCAGAAAACCTTTGGTGTTCTACAAAGTTATGTAATTATCCTCGTACCTGTAATTACCTATATATTCAATGGTTTATTGCTTTTTAGTTTTCATTTAACGACTTGTCAGAATATATAACAATCATATATTTTTATAAATTGATAGGAGTTTATTTGTCATTAAATATAAAACAAAAACTAAACAAATTGTTTCAAGTAAAGCGAGTAAAACCTAAACATACTTTTAAGGCCTACTTATTAGCTCTATGCTAAAATATTTTTGCAAATCAAACTTAATTAATATTATTTATATACTCAAGTTTTATTTATCCGCAACCACGTGCATATTCTAGTTTCATTTATAGTTCGTAATAATTTTGATAAGGCGCATATCTGCAAAGTTTTTTATGTAGTCAGCTGTGTATATTGCCTAATGTGTCATGAAAGTTGATATTTGTTTATCAAATTTATGCCTTGGGAAAGTAACATGTAGCAAACAGATTGCTGCTGAATAAAAAATTGTTTGCTTTCATAGCGTCACTTCTGAAAATACATAATTATTTCAGTACAAGTGATAGTGGAAACTACTTGAGAACTTTTAAAAACTACTAGTTTTAATTGCTAAAACAAACATTTGTATTATTTATTCTAGCAAACAAAAGAACACTTTTAAATACTATTATTGTTAGAAATCAGGTATCAAAGCAAAGTAGAAAATTAAAAGTTAAGCAAGGTAGGTAGCCACAGAGGATAGGGAGCGAACGGTGTTTGACAACTACGAAATTAGTTTCATAATTTCCAGTTAGATTTATTGGAACGCTAATTTATTGCACTAAAATTGGAATGCACTATTTTGTTATTTGAACTAAATTGTTGTATAAATTAAGTTTCTACAATATGTATTCTTACACCAAAATTATAAAGCAGTTTACGATAAATAATATAAAATTAGGAAAAATATGCCAAAACATGAACGGGCCCAATTTTCGTTTTTTAGACTATTTTAGACCCTCAAAAACACATTTTAAAATAAAATGTTCGCTCTGGAAACGTTTAAAAATATTTTTTTTTACCTAAAACTTCCAAATGTGGAAGGGAAAAACTATTTTTTTAATATTTTTTTATTGTTAAGTAAGTAACTTATTATCCAGTTGTAAAGGTCAAGGGAAAACCAACTAATTTTTAAATATTTTTTATTATTAATATCAAAATATGTACACAAAATTAACTAATATCAGTTATTAGTTAAACAAAAACAAAATTATAAAACATAGATATATGCATATATATAAACATAAGGGATGTATCATCCCTAATAAAAATGTCTAGACTGCTTTTTCAATGGTTTATTTCACGATCAAGTATTCTCAATTACAATGTTGCTGTGGTATTGCCACTGTCTATTAGCGTACTACCCACTGCGCTGGTCTGTCTTCTTCCGCTCGTCCATCCTGACACGCATGTGTATGGACTTCAAGAATGTATGGTGGGGAGTATAGAGAAATACCGCTAACATATATACAATATAATAAATTTGGAGTTTATTCAGTCATTTGATTTTGATTAATTGCACATGCAACTTACTTTAAAGTTTCTGAACCTATTTGATCCAAGCCTGGACCTTCTTTAGATTTTAGTTCTTTTATAGTCTGAAATACTTCTGATTCTTCAGCCGGGTACATATACAAGGTGATTTCCAAAAAGTCCAAATTTTCTTTATAATTATTTAAAATTGGTAGTTTATTAGCTAAGTTTTCTCCAATTTTGTTATAATAGATATTAAAATGATATGCAATATCGTCTTTACAAGTAACTATGGTACCGTCTATTAATTTAATATCATCAATATTTGTTTCAGGCTTTCGATTCCCACAAATATTATTAATACATTTCCAAAGAGACTTTGATGTACTTTGATTATTTATAATGTGCTGAGAGAAATAGGCCTTCTTTGCCTTTTTAATAATCACCTAACCTGAATGTTCATGCCAAATGACTGTAATTGCATATTTGAATATAACTTTTGAATTAAAATAACTTTACTTTATAACATTCTTCTGTATTGTAAAAAATGAAGGTACTTTACTCTTGAGTATTTCATATTTTTTAACAAACCTGGTATAAGGCTTTTTTTTGCTCTTGGGCAAGGTTATATCCATTTAGCCAGCTACAAAATATGTTAGGCACACACGGGCACATTGGCTTCTGCTCAAGCGCGCGTGTATGGATGTATATCTCTTTTAATATATCTTTTTTTGTTTTTTTTTTTCAAGAATAACAAATAATATAATAATAATATAATAAAAAAAAGTGATTAATATTCTAACCTTTCTAACCTAAAGCTAACCTAATCGAAAATAACAAGCAGAAAGGAACTAGGAATAAACTCTTCACACCCAGGGGTCGGTCAGGGTGTGGTATAAGGCTTAAAAACACTAATATATGATGGTTGTATTCTCAGTTTTAGACCATGCAGAACTTTTTATCAGGAATACTTTTTCACGAAACCAATAATAAAAAAGTGATCAGACGTGAAGAGACCGTTTTAGTTCTCCTTCACAGTCGCTTTACGCTTAAAGTCGGTCTCGGTATCGCCTTCCCAAATGAGTTCAGACGTGAAGAGACCGTTTTCGGCCTCCTACGCTGTCGTTTTACGCCTATCGCTTTACTCTTAAAGGTACCATTTCGGAAGGCAAGACCGAGGCCAACTACAAGCGACGAGCAGCAAGCAGCAAATAAAAAAAAAATGCAAAAAATGCCAAGGAAGAGGACCTAGTTAATTTTGAATTAAATAAAAGAATTCAAGAGCCTATAAATAGCCCAAAAATATGGAATAGTTGTTTTTAGAAAAAAATTCAAAACTGAGGTCCTTCTGCTGCGTTCGTTCGAAGCAAGCCTAGATATTTGTAAAAAAAAAATTAGCATAAAATTTTTGAATAGGGTATTCTTTGACATTTGCAAAAATTTTATTTTGTTTCAAAATTGGAACTATTTATGTATTTAACCATCTTTCATATGGACTGATTTTGCACGTTTGCCTTCTTTTCCCAAAATCAAAGTTAAAAATTTTTATTTTCTTATATTTTTTTATGCATAAAATTGTTTTATATTTGGTTTTCGGTTTACTGGCATTAAAAAAAAAGCTTATGGAGGTGTACTCACGTTTATACCTACTCGTATATCTTGTAAATTTGAAATAATATCCACAATCAAATGCAAAGTTTTGATAAGCAACTAATGCCTAAATTTATGAACACATTATACATGTCAAATTTCCACTGTTATAACTATACAAAATGCCGTCTAATCTTAGATACTTATCTGATAAGTAAATATACCTACAGCTACAATTATACCTATGCCAAAAATAGCATCTCATCTAATTAATTTATGTTCTTGATGGTAATGTAATATGCCTATGAAATTATAGTTTTCTAAAATGTTTTTCTTCTGTAATATTCTAATAAACTTGGGGTATTGAATTTAAGCTGTCCTCTTTTAAAAATAATAAATTAACAATATTTTCATCAGTAGTATAAAATATGTAATGCTCAATATTATTCTTATTTTGATCTTTAAGAGAGGTATAGGAGGTAGACAAAAAAAGAAAACTTCACTACGCAAAGACACTTTATATACAAATTAATTAAGTGTATAAAAATAGCATCTTATACTTTAAGGGAGTTATTATCGAGGTTATTATGGCATCCGGCATAGTTCCATAATACGTCGTATCAATACTCTGTCAAATTTAGTATAGAAAATTGCAATTTAAAAAAAAAACAGACGGAACATCGATAGTTTATTATCGTACAAAGAAATTCTAGACGATAGACGATAGAATTTTAAAATTCTTCGAAAATTTCACTTAAACTATTTGGAAAAACTGCTCGCCTAATCCGAAAAAAAAAAACAGAAAACAAGTACTTAAATTGTACTTTGAAAATTATTACTTACGTTTATAATCTTGAAGATATGCTAGGTAAGTGTGTAATACCAATTATTTTAACCTTGCTAGTTTATACATCTTTACTTTAAATACATTTTTTATAATGCCTACACTACGAATTAGTTTTTTAAACATTGATAACTGATAAGAATGCACTTAGTTTGTGCAGCAAATAAAGGTAAGTAGGTAGTTATACGTACCTACCTATTAAGATACATTGGTTTTCCCTATCTAGAATGAAAAGCAATCAGCCAATAAAGTAGGTATACTTAATAGTAAAATGAATAAAAAATATACTTGATAGTCATTTTTCAGTTTTTTCGATAATAGGTATATCAATTTAAATTCAAAATGTAGATGATGTTAAATGTTAGGTCTTTCCTCGTGTACCTACCTACTAAGAAAAAAATTACTTATATTTTTTTAGAAGGAATCTCATACGCGTCTAAATGTTTCTAATCTAAGACAAACTTAGAAAAAATAAAAAATATATTAAGTCTATTCCTTGGCTTTCATTTGGTGCCAAGTTTGTCATAATTAGTTGAAGTTTAACAACAATATTAGGATTAACCGTCGACCTATCCGTGAAATTGATATTTACAGACATCAATTCATTTCCTATTGTGTCTACAAATTGGGTTGCATGCTTCTTTCGACATTCGCCGCCTTGCCGAACAAAATTGTCACGCCTTCTAGACTCAGTTTGAAAATTCAGGTTATATCAATAAAGGATCGTTTACCGGTAGTTGGACTCTTAAGTACAAATGTGCATAAATATGAATTTGTTCTTTAAACTTGCTAACTATTTAATTAAAATCGAAAACTACTTATAATAATGGGAAAAAAATAGTTTGTGCGACAAGAAAAACGCGAGGAAAAATGTAAATTTGTAAAGGAGAGCTATAAATTACTGAACCATTAAAAATTTATGACTAATCTACCTACAATCTACAATACCAAATACGACACCAACACCTACCAAATACTTAAATGCTATTTTATTTTTGGAAAATTCTAATTTCAAAGTAAACTTCGTTAAGGGGCTTCTTGTTGCAGATAAACTCAATAATTATAGTCTAAATTATTTGGGTGGCACAAAATTGATCGAAAACATTTGATCGAATACATTTGATCGAATGCATTTGATCGAAAAAATATTTTATAGAATAACAATTGATCGAAAAGAAAAATTATCGAAAAGAAAAATGATCGAAAAGAAAATTGATCGAAAATAGATTTGATAGAAGAAGCAATTGATCGAAAAACTAAATATTCATAAAATTATAGAAAAATAAGAAAAATTAAAACAAAAATTTACCTAACCTGTGCGGCCTAGAATCATTGCTGGTTGTTTCGCAAAACAAAAAATGAAAAAATAAAATAAACTTAGGTAACGTACCTAACTTACCTAACTTGTGCGAGAGCAATCAGTTAAATTTGAATAGCACAGGTTAGGTAAATTATATTTTTTTATTTAAATTATTATTTTTATAATTTTTTTTGCGAGGCAAACCGCAACGATTCCATACTGGAGCAATTTAACTGATTGCTCTGACCCAGGTTAGGTAAGTTAGTTAGGTTTTTAAAAAAACTTACCTAACTTACCTAACCTGTGTCAGAGCAAGTTAAATTGCTCCATGCCGTACAGGTTGGGTAAATTAGTTAAGTTTTCTTTATTTTTCCCTTTTTTGTATAATTTTTTTTGCAAAGCAACCCTCGAGGGTTCCGGCCTACACAGGTTAGCTAAGTTAGTTAAAATTTTTGTTTTCAGTTCTCTTATTTTTCTATATTTTTTTTGCAAGGCTAACCGCGTCGGATCCAGGCCGCACAGGTTAGATAAATTAATTAAATTTTTTATAATAAAAAAAACTAAACTAACTTACCTAACATATGCGAAAGCAATCAGTTAAATTTAAATAGCACAGGTTAGATAAATTAGGTAAGTTTTTTTTTCATGTTTTGTATATTTTTTTTGCGAAGCAACCCTCGAGGGCTCCAGGCCGCACAGGTTAGGTAAATTAATTAAATTTTTTATATAAAAAAAAACTTAAAATAATTTACCCAAAATGTCCCATCGGGAGACAACTAGACCTTATTGAAATACATATTTTGTGCGAATTAATCACATTTCATTAATTCCAATAAAGATAAATAACCGTTTAGCTCTAAAATAATTATGTTTAAATTAAAAGTATTGTAAGAATACAATTTGTTAGCTATAATTTGAGATTATTGAAAAATTTGCCATTAGTACCAAATTTTGATAGCGGCTTAGTTTAGTTTCCCCGGTAGTAGGGATTAGACGGACGGTTGAATGGCATCGTTTGATTTTTTGATATATTACTATTTGTATTGTTGATTTTCGATATATTGCCCTTTCGATCTAATGAATTTTCGATCTATTGTCTTTTCTATAAAATATTATTCGATAAAATATATCTTCGATCAAATGTTATTCGATCAAATGTATTTTCGATCAAATGCCATTCGATAAAATGTATTTTCGATCAAATTTCCAATTCGATCAAATGTTTTTCGATCAATTTTGTGCCACCCAAATTATTTCTAATCAAAAAATTAAAGTTTTTTAAATCTTTAAAAAAACAGTTTTTGTCAATTATTTTCGGAAGTACCTATTTGAATAGGTTAAGAAAGTTTAGAAAATGTAAATAAGCAAGTAGGTATGCCTAATAAAGTCTGTTAGTGGATGTGATTTTTCTGAAGAGATTAAAATTTTAAATTTTCCACCTATGGCGAATTCTCGTAGTTATAGTGTTTAAAAAATAAGGAATAAAAAAAGAATAAGAAAAAGATCGTACATTTTAATTCATCTGACTGCAAAAAGTGGCAGGTCTTGTTTTTTGCTTACTATTTGTAGTTCGGCACAGGAAAGGGCGGTGAACAACATGTACAATGTCCCGGTAGATAAAGTTCGAGGTAAAGTTGCTTATCGATAAATTCTTTCGTTATTGCTGACAACGAAATATATGCTTCCAGACGTCAATAACAATAAAAAAATCGATTTGCAAACATTTTATGTCGTCCGGTTTTGCTACTTCCGGTGTAGACATTTCGGCCACGTGGACGGACATTCCTTTTTCAACAACATTCATGGTATAGCTATAAGGCGTTTTTTTCTGAATCTAAGGGTGCGTAGAAATAAAGCGCGCCACGCCTGTGTCGTGTCTGCGTCGTCCCTACAACGGACCAAGTTCGTCAGATTAAATCATTTGAAAAAAAAATTTTGAATCCGGATCTGTCTAGACGAGGTAATCCCCAGTTTGTAGCAGCACGAGCCATGATTTTATATAATTTTACTTCGCCAATAATTATTAGACTAGAACGATGGTAGTAGCTATTGTAGTTGTTTACAAATAATATTGGAATTTATTTCCATTTTTGTGTTTTGACGTTTTCTTTTAAGCAAAACTTTATAATAAAATACCTAGGTATAAAAAGTAAATGATGCAATCGAGGTATAATAACTATCTATAGGTATAAATACCTATCTATAGGTATAAATACCTAGCGATATTTTCTATTTAAATTCAAAAAATAATACAGTTACAGGACTAAAAATCTCTGTACAACGAAATTATCGAATAAACCATAACATCGTCAATTTTATAGTAATTTAGAAACACTCATATTAAAAATGTTGCGTCACAAAAACAAACAAAAACCAAATAAAAACAATTTTAAATTCACTTACCTTATTAAATTTTTATAATTCCTTAATCCAAATGATAAAATTGTAATCCAAAAATTGCACTGTACACAACAAAAACACTTTTATCCCAAAACTTATTCACAAAAAGTCGCTAATCAATAAGGGTATATTAAAAACGCAACGAAAACTTTAAAACCGTATTCATAAAACACCGACAACACCATTTAGTTGGTAGGTAAAGCACTGGCTAAGTTTTTAGATTGGTTCAGTCATAAAGACGCGCCATTCAAACTCTGAAATGATGTGAATACTCGATTAGAAGCGATTCGGAATAATCGATTTTAATCACAATCGATTACAATGTGAAAAATTGCTTGAAAGACTTTAAGACAACGATTTTTTCAGAATAAACATAAACAAAGTTTTTCTAGAAGAGATTTGTTTAATAGAAAAATTATTATCGTTACTATAAATATTCTAATTAGTTTCGATTAAACTATCAACGATTAATTAATCGATACCTCTTGAAGTTTAGTTCTTAAATTGGATTTAAGTGAGTTTATGCGGGAGTGCGAGACGGATCGGAATCTGCCGAAATGCAACGAGCACAAAAAAGGTTTGGCGTGGATCTACCTGTTGATTGTTAAGTTTTGGAGGCAGATATTCAAGCGTGCCGCGGCTGTTCATTGGAACCCCGAAAGTTTGATGGGCGAAAGTGGTCATCTGTTATTTGCGATGTTGTCAGCATGTAAATTATTTATGTGATATCGGGAATATTTATATTATTATTAAATTATAAAACTAGGTAGGCATTAATACGGAAAATTTGAGAAAATTAGTGGTTAGTTAAATTTCGTCTTTAAATATTGATGTTATAATTAATTATATTATGCTTTGGGCATATTAGTTTCTAGAGAAAATTTATTAAAAAAATCAAATTGTTGATATTTAGTTGAATTTTGAGTTATAGTTGGGAATTATTAATTGAATTTATATTTTAGAAGAGGTCTGTCTGGATTAGAAAACTTGAATTTCGGAATTTAAAATTAATAATCCGTCAGCTGACTGCAAAAAGTAGCAGGTCGTTTTATTTGTAGTTGGGTACAGGGGCGGAGAGGGGTGAACAACATATACTATGTGCCGATGGTGGGAGCTGTGAAATTCAAAGTAAAGATGCTTATCGATTGATTTTTCTTCTTTTGTTGAGATTGGATTGTGTAGTGTGTAGGGATTTCGACAACGTGAATTCTGAATCTAAGATGATAGTGCACGCATTTTTTTTGTATTGGCGAAAGGGTTGATACGTAAAAAAATATTGTAACCTTGAAATAGGTGTAAAATCAGAACCAAAAATCGAAAAGAGGTTTAATTGCTTTCACAATGTTTGTATGGCTCTCAGCTAAGAGTATTGCCCTAACAAGATTTTTATTTCGTTGTTTTACCCTATTCCATCTTCTATTCACCCAGGGTTTCCGAGAAAAATTCTCAAAATTTATGGCGAATAGGGTAGAACTACTCAATAAAAAAAAAATGCTTGTAAGGGCAATACAAATATTTTAATAGCAATTAAATGAGTTTTCGCTTTTAGTTTCGATTGTAAACCTATTTTTAGGTTATATTTTTTTGAAGTAAAACTTCTTAGACCGCGGTTCGATAATTGACGAGTGGGCAGTGTCAGTGTGGTCCGATATTTGGCGAGAGAAAGGACATGTAAGGTGTAACTTGTAATACATGTAACCACAGTAACGTCACAAAATTAAAAGAACATTGACATTAAGAGTTTATATCCGATTTTTCTGTTCGAAAGATACAAGCCGGGGCGGGGCGGGGCGGAGAGGAGTCGATATCCCAGAGGAGTGGAGATCCCAGAGTAGTGAATTGGAGAGCGAAGCGGAGCAGAGTGTATTGGAGTAGAGAGCGTAGTAGAGTGAACTTGATTAGAGTTGAGACGGAACGGAAATGAGCAAATGGAGTATAGTGGAGAGAGGTAGAGTGGAGAGGGGTAGAGTGGAAAAGGGTAGAGTGGGGTAAAGTAGAGTGTGGTAGAGTGGAGTGGGGTAGAGTTGGTGGAGTAGAATGGAGTAAAGTGGGTGAGGTAGAGAGGGTAGGGTAGAGTAAGGGTAGAGGGTGGAGTTGAGTAAAAAAGGGAGTAGAGTGGGGGTAGGGGGTAGAGTGGCGTAAAGTTTGGGTAGAGTGGGATAAAGTGGAGTAGAAAGGGGGTAGAGTGGGGGTAGAGTGGTGGTAGAGTGAGGTAAAGTGGGGATAAAAATGGGAGTAAAGTAGGGATAAAGTAGGGATAGAGTGGGGGTAAATTTGGGGTAGAATGGGACAGAGTGGAGGATATATAAAAGAGTGGAGGTAGAGTGGGGTAGAGTAGGGGCATAAAGTGGGGGTAGAGGGTAGTGGGATCATGTGTTTAGAGTGAGGGTAGAGTAATTTATAGTGGGGGTAGAGTAAAGGTAAGGTATGGGGTAGAGTGGGGGGTAAAGTGGGGGTAGAGTGGAGGATAGAGTGGAGTAGAATGGAGTAGAGTAGATAACTTTATTTTGAATTTCACAGGTCACATGACCGCTTCCACCACCGATATACAACAAAAAAACACGAGGTGTCACTTTTTGCAGTCAGATAAGGGACTATAAGAAATGTTTAGAGACTGTAATAAAATTGAGAAATTAAATAGTTTTATTTTGAAATAAAGAAACAAAGCAAGCAAGATGTAGCAGAGAAATAGAATGAACAGGAAAGCAGAATAAGAAGGGCTTAGTAATTTGGTGTCGAAAGGGCGCATAAGAAAAAAAGTGTGGATAGCAAAAAGAAAAGATTCGAATTGAACATTGTCTTTTATTAATTTATTGTAAAATCCTTTATTTGAAAATAATAGTACCTATGTAAAATTTTGAGAAATTGAACCGGCTCCAGATTTGAGATTTTCTTTTGGTATTTGGAAATATACAAAGATAACCTCAAAAATAATAGTTATTTTTTACCTGAGATGTTTTTCGGTAACAATCGTTGAATTGACACACATACTTCCGATATATTAAAGTCGCAGTTTTATTTAAACTTAATTTTTAATAAATACAATACACAATTAAAATTTTCATGTTGATTTTTAGAATTTAGCAGATTGATTGAAAAGTTGGAAATGTTGAGATAGAATATGAAGTAGGTAGAGACGACATAATCACTATTTTGTGATATGACAAGTGGAGGCACTTTGAGTCATATTTTGATTAATTTTAAGTTAATAATTTTTTATTTGAAGATTGACGGAATGAAAATGTTTTTATATCATTTATTATCACCAAAACTGACTAGCTCGAGTTTGACATATGTCGTAAAAGGTTAGTGCAAAAGTGCAGACACTTTTAGTACCGTCACTGCATGTCTATATCTATGATTTGAAAGATTCTTATGCCCCGTCCTATTTTGTGACGGTGTGTTGCACAAAATAAGGAAATTTTAAGCAGGTCATTGTTCGTTACACGGATCTGCTAACGAGTTGACATCTCTTTTAGCTAGAGGCTTTCGCGAAATCATGTCACCCCCAGGGGTCACTCAGAAAAGTGAGTTAGCCAGAGCGCTGTGGCGTACCAAAAATAGAGATTAACACGTATAAATATAAAGTTATTAAATTTTAATTAATATTTTTATGTTATTTGTTTTAAAATAATGTGTTTTTATGAAATGTAACTCGGTGTTCACTGCACAAATGAACTAATGGAAAAAAACCGCCCCTACTTTTTACATGTAGCGCTTAAAACGAGTAATTACATTTTTTTTTTTTAATTAGGTCATGACTAACAAAGAGAGGGATGAGTAACGTCCGTGATAATTACGAACGTCTCTGGATTGAATCCAGCTGATATATGCGTAATTTTAGCCTACTTTAGAAACATTTTTTGTGAATCACCGAATACTTTTAAATGGGTCATTATAAAAACCATGTATTGTAAGTGTACGCTAGACAACAAATTGTAATGCTCCAACTTCATTGGCAAGTCTTCTTCACCTTACTCCAGGAATATGGTCTCAAGTACGTGTTTGTCAGCCTCCAGTATTCTTTACCTACGTGTTCCATCTTTACAGGCGTTATAAGTAAAACTTTTACGTTGCTTTAAATGGACAGTTGCTATAAAATTTGAAAATTGTTTGCCTTGGGATTTTGACACTAGACAAATAGGTTGTGTTGCATATTGAGGAAAGAAGACCAAAGAAAACATGGAGGGATGCTGTTGGCAGTACCGATATAAGATGTTAACTTTTTTATTCAAAAAAAAAAAGTGTTAAAGGAATATTTTGATAAAAAAAACAATAAACACAATTGAAATTGACGCCAACATATACTTAAATAAATATAAAATTAATAATTAAATAAAACAATACAATATCAGGCCGTTTAAAATTAATTGTACTCATTAATCAACTGTGTTATCATTTTTATTGTACTAACAATACTTGCAATAAATACATTACTATCAGGTATAAATTAACACATAGTTAAAACAACAGTATTTAACATACAACAAAAAACGGGAAGCAATTACTTCGTTATTTAAATTACATTACTTATGCGTAAAGTGATGGAATTGCATTACAGTGAAACTTAAAAAAATTTAAGAGAATTAATAATGTATTAGAAACATATAAACAGAGACGCTTCCAGCCAATTTTTACTTTTTAGGCTTAAAGCTATTTTTTATTCTTTTTATATAAATAACCTTAAGCCGGGCGTGGGCAATATATTTAACATAGGCATGCACGACGTTTTTTCAGTGACTTTTTAGCCGAAACTACAAGGAGAAAATTATAGATATACTACTAAAGGTTTTTGGTGCCTCTAACTGTAAGGAATCGTTTAAAAATAATTCCCAAAATATGATAATTTTTACGATGAAATAAAGATATTATTCTGCAATTGCGTTAATTTCCTTAAAAACTCATTGAAGTAAATTTTGGAAAAAATTACAAACAGCCATTTATGTGTAACAATTGCATATAAAATAAAACTTCCTAAAAATGTATATTAATCAGAGAATAATTGGGAGCTTCGTTAATAGATGGCGCTAAATTAAAAAGTTATTTTTCAAAAAAGTCGAGCATGGGCTAAAATCTAAAATACAACCATCGGATATTAAATTTCATCAGTCGTATACAAGGTTTGTCAAAAATAAGGGTACTTTCCTCTTCAACAAAAATCATATTTTTTGACAAACCTCGTATACGGCTGGTTGCATTTTAAGTTTTGGACCATACAGAACTTTTTATTATGAATAAAAAAGTTTTCCATATGGTTCAAACTTAGTGAGACATATTATATATAAAACAATTTTTTAAAGTGGTAATATGGGTTTAGCAACAATTCTTTTTTGTGTATAACCAAAGAGTTGTAAAGGCTATGCAAAGCTACACTATAGAACTACTATAAAGCATTTACTTTAATTTCATGCTGCATGTTGTATAGAATAATAATTGCATTAATGTTACTGTAACAATTTTATATTTATCTTGTAAAGTATTCTATAATTATTGTAACAATTCAGTTTCAGAGAATAAAATAGTAGCTTTTACAACTTTTGTAGAACAAATTAGCATTCCGAAAACAGCATTAATATATTAATAAAATATAACATTCCTGTAAACTGAAAACTATAAAGTTACGTTGCTAGTTAGGTTGTATTTTGTAAATAGTAAGTACAACATAATTTTCATACAAATTCGCGCCAAGTATAATATGAACATTTTGTGACTGAGCAGCTGCCATCTTTAATGACCTCAAAGAGGGAAAATGTACCAGGGTTGTCCATCTAAGCCAAAAGTAGTTACAAAGACTCCAACTCATATTTTTTTACAGGACCAGTTCTTATACGGCTTTAGAACAACCCTCAGAACAACCCTTTAGAGGATAATTTTTTAGAGGAGTATTTTTTTAACTTAGTTCAGTTTTTTGTGAAGTAATTAATGCGTCATCTAAAATAAAGTGGTTTAAAGAACTTAAAAAGAAGATGTACGGCTTAAACCTGCTGGAAATAGGGTAAACAAAGATACTTCATGTTTAATTATCAACGATGTTAGTGGATTAAAAAAATATTTATACCAAATTTAAACTAAAGTGTTTTTAGAGATCACTTTAACGTTTTCTAGATTTAAATCAAAAGGCAGATTATTCTCAATATTTTTGTTATGAGAAATTCATGAATCACTCTGTACATCTATAAGTCAGTTAAGTAGAGGCCTGCAAACGGCACATACAAAGTATTATAACAATAAAGGCTATAATTACCTCATATTTCATAATTAATTCCCCAAGAACAGGAATACGGAAGAGGAGGCAGAGGACATCTTACCTAAAACAAAAGAGAGATGTTTCAATGAACAATGTTTTAATGTGGAAACTTTTAAAATGAAAGTTTTTTTTTATAGGGTTCGTGGTTTAAAATGTTTGAAATAAATTACCGAGAAAGTCATTTGGCTTTCTTTTTATATCGATTATTATTTAACATGGATGAAAGTTATAACAAAAGTACTTTGAGAAAGAATATTTCTAAATATTTTTTTAAAACAAAACTTTTATTATTTTTTAATAAAATTTAAAGATATTAAATTTCCTCTCCTTCTTGAGAAATGTATAATACCATTTACCTTTCATATCAGTAGCAATCAGTACCCAGTGCACGAGTTGGTCCATAAAAGAGATAAAAAATGGGTTAGCAACTAACAATAAATACTAAAAAATCCCAAAAACTGTGAAAGCTGTTGAAAATAACATTGAACAACACCAAGGCAAAAGTGCTATTTCAGGGTGTAACTTCAGTCGATTTTCATACAAAAAAGGAGTTCTGCAGTTACCCAGTGCCGGCGGAAGGAACATATTTAGATCGAGCATGCACCTCAACTCGCGCCCCTATACTTAAGGATTTTTTTAGCTCCTTAGCTCGAAATTATTTTTGTTGATCCAATGCTAAACGCGCAGAGGACCTTTTTGGACTTTTTTAAATTCTTTTACTTTTTTGACTTTTTTTGACCTTTTTATTTTTTGACTTTGAGTTCTATTAACTTTTTTGGACTTTTTGGACCTTTTTGTACCTTTTTGGACCTTTTTTGGACTTTTGGACAATTTGGATTTTTGGACCTTTTTTTTACTTTTTTGGACGTTTTTTAGACTTTTTTAAACTTTTTTGGATTTTTTGCTCCGTAAGTCTTTTTTGTCACGTATCAGTCAATTTATTTTTTATAAATAATTTCGTAGTATATCATATCTTAATTTTGGTTGATCGTGCGCTCCATGAGATAGGCGCCCCTTACAACCGCCCGGCTCGCCCGGCCCTTCCGCAGTTGCCTATCTGTCCAGGTAAGATTAACTAATAATTTGTAAGTACAACTTACCATTTCAAAAGGAAGCCGACTGGTGATTCAACCGTATTAATTGCAATAATTTCACAAGATTTTACATCGACACTAGTAAAAGATATGTTACCATTTAAAAACTTTCCCACGTGAATTTTGAACAAAAACTTTAACTTCATTTAATACTACTATTTTTAATTGTAGTCATAAATAATTTTCAATTATAAATAATACAGAAAGTTTTCAAAGTTAATTCATACAATTAACAGATAATTTCTAAAAAATGATTATTTAGTAAGGTATTGCAGGTTGCCTAAGTCCCTGATAGGAATCTTTGTGCGTAAAAGTACAGACCCGTACTTATGCTTCGTAGCATATATCTGTTTTATTAAAAGTTATAAAACATTCTTTATAAGTAAAGGTAATTTATTTTGTTTTAAATAAATAAAAATAGTTTGTATTAGAACAATGGATAAGTGGTGGCTGTGTGTAATATAAACCACTGAATCGAACTGTTAAGCACTTTTAATTATAATTAGGACAACAAAGTACAACGTTGTCGGTATTTTTACAAGTAACGCTAACATTGACTTGACACGCATTTAATTGTCAGACAATAACAAGTCTGCCAACTAATAAGGTAAAAGGAAGGTTTGATTTATTTCAATTGATATCTCTCTAAAAATGTAAAGTGTGGAGAGTGGGTTAACCTACGGAACTTGGGCCTCACTAGGTCTATTGTGCATCCTTCTAAGTAGATAGGCACCTTCTAGCTCGTGAGCCAACCTACAGATTTAATGTAGTTGACAACGTCGCCAAGAGGTGCTTCTCTTATATCGGCCGCCGAAAACAAATCTTTTAAGAAATGAGAGCGTCGGGCAATCGTAGAGGATATGCTCGATGGTCTTGTTAGCACCCCCTGCAGAGTACGGATTCTGACAGCCCCATGATAGGGAAATGCTTCCGTAGTTGGTAATGTCCAATCAAAATGCCTGTGATCAGGCGCAGATTCTGTCTAGTTAGAGTCAAGTATTTGTTCGATGTAGTGTTGTCAGAAAAGTTAAAATCTCCCTGGCAAGTCTGCAACTTCTTGTTTCATCCCATTTTTTCTTGAATTTTACAAGGGAATGTTCTTTAATTAGGTTTGCCACCACCAATGTTGTGAGTCCAATAGAAGGACTAGGTCCAAAAAGTATTTGGTTGGCTGCCTTCTTGGCAAGTGAATCAGCAAGACGGTTACCTTTCGATGTGGCGTACCTTTGATTTATCTTAAGTTGACCGCATTGTTGATGGATACTTTGGCCAAAGCTTCGTGACATTCAGTACTAACCCTGAATAAATTCGTGGTATGTCCAGGGTGAGTAGTGCTTGTCTGTATATCTGTGCTATCTGTATAGATGAGCATGTTTCTTCCATTAATATTATTTATAGAGATTTATTTTGCTGCTATGAGAATCCCCAATCAATGGATATATTTCAACAGTTTGTGATATGGTATTAAGAAAAATTTGGGTTTTTTAAAGTAACATTTTTATGATATATAACCACGCAAAGTAAGTAAAATAAAAATACAAATTATTTTACCTATTACCACCATATTCACGACTGCTTGGAACTGGCCTTCAGCCTTGAAAACGTACAGGGTAAAGATTTATAGAATATTAACTAAATTTATTTAGTTTGGCGGTAAACAATTTTCTTTTTTTTTTAATAATAATATTCATTGGTGATGTATAACACTCTAAAAATATAAAATAAATACACAAAGGCTCTATAAGAAAAAAAAAATACGAATTAAAAATTGTATATTTTCTGACCCATATTCAACTAAAGACAAGCAGTAAAAGTAAAGTACATCTCTCAAAATTTCTTATTTGAAAATTTATCTGGAATATTATTAATCTCTGTGTGCAAACAGCCCGCAGCGTTCGGTTAAACTCGAGTTTAAACTCTGAGTCAATATGATTTCGCGATTAAGATGTCGGGATCTCAGTTTTTGCGTCTCTCTGTGGGTAATTATAAGGGAGTACGATGCCAATCTAATTGGGGCACAGCCATCATTGATGTATACTGAGAGAAATAGAGCCAATAAATTCCGACATTATTCCCAATATATTATAAATACTTAAAAAAATCACATAGATTCTGGATAAACGAGAAGATTCCA
>OV651821.1:30981979-31054479 GCA_927349885.1 Psylliodes chrysocephalus
ATTTAATAATTATTGTTTATGTTCTAAAATTACTAAAATGCAAATTTCGTCAAAACCATGTGAGTAATCGAGTCTTATCAAGAGTATCTTTTTTAAAGTAAATGAGTTGCGCAATCTAAATTTCATACTCAAACTCCTTTTCTCCCATTGGCGTAGAATTTTTAAAGTTGCAATTATTTACAAAAAACAGTTCTGCGCCTATGTTTTATTATCGGACAAAATTTTAATACCATTTTTTTGCCACATAAGACTCTACCAATATACCAAATTTCAGCACATCGCATATGCCGTTTTAAATTTATATGGGAAAAACGCCCTCTGGAGCCCAAACGAAGCAACTTTGTACTAAGGTAATTTTACTTAAATCGACTTATTTTGGTCTAAGGAATATGAGGTATGTTTTTGTAAATACCTTTTACAGACACCCTGTATCTGTATACATTTCACTGCTTCCTATGTCAGAATGAATTGTATGCAATTGCCCACATTGGGGACAGCGATTTTTAAAGGTATCACCTCCAAAAAAATTCTGCAGGCTACTAACGTAATTCGGACAGTCGGTGTACAAAATGCAAAATTTTTATCGTTAAATAAAATAGTAGTTTGTGCAACAAGTGTGTATATGGTTTTACAGTATATTTCTTAAGACATAATAAAAAAATTTAAAATAATTTCTGAATTTTACTAATTTATAAAATAAACATGAAAAAAAAAAGATTTAATTAGTTCTTAGCCTAGATTCGAACCCGGTCTTTTCACGTGGAAGGCAGACGCTTTGTTTTCACCTCCATCGCCACTTTTAGTCTTTTAGTTGAAATACTCGTAATTAAATTAGTTTCATATAGTTTGAATAAAATTTATTTATTTTTTCAAAATATGGACCAAATAAAAATAAAAATGCTATTATTTATCGATTCTACACAAAAATAATATTTATTATCAATAACTAAAAAATATACTGATAATTAGTTTGACATAATTGTCACTTATTTAAAATTTTAAAAATAATAGTTAATATGAACTATGATGGTAGATTTAATTTTTTTGCAGTGTTCTCACTACCTCGAATTGATATGAAATATATTCGTTCAGTTGAAAGCAATAGCACACTTTTTCGTTTTGTAGTCTGTGTGTAGATAAGCTAATATCCATGTTAGTGTAGAAAATTAGTAGTTTGTGCAACAAGAGTGGATATGATGGCCAAATCGCACGAAGACGAAATTTGAGCACGACACTGTAGGCGGAGTGCTCAATCGTCTAAGTGCGATATGGACAATCCACTCGAGTTGAACAGTTATATTTTTTCTACGACCTACTAACGAAAATCTACAAATATTAAAAATTATTTTGTTAGTAAGATAAAATAATTAATTTAAAAATAATTTCTGACTTTTACTAATTTATAAAATAAAATAAACAAGAAAAAAAAAGAAAAGAATCATTTCATTTTTCTGAAATTAGAACTCGTCTTCCATATGGAAGGCAAGAACGCTGACCACAGGACCATCTATGCGTTTATTTCTTTTTGCTTTAATACTCGTAATTAAATTGACTTCATTAACAAATTATTTATAATTATAGACGAAATAACATAGAAATTTCTTTATTTATCGATTCTACACAAGAATAACTCATTTTAATGTATGTTTAATCTCAATAACTAAAAAATATATTGACAATTAGTTTGACTGAATTGACACTTTTTAAAATTTTAAAAAGAATAGCAATCGGTTGATTAAAATATGAACTAAGATTGGTGGATTTCATTTTTTTGCTCACTAGCTAGAATGGATATGAAATATATTCGTTCAGTTGAACGCAATAGCATACTTTTTTCGTTTTGCAATCTTTGCGTAGATAAGCTAATATCCATGTGGGTATAAAAAATATATTTTGTGATTCTTTCTCGTAATGAAATATCTTGCCGATTTTTTAAATTCTGACTTCCAATGCTTTTTGCCTGGAGTTGTAGCCTGGCACTGTTTTTGCCAAAATTAACAAAAATAAAGTACCTCTTAGAGGCGAGGAGTTGAAAATTTATCTCGCTTGGTAAAAAGGTATAGGGGTGAATAATACATGTCCTAATTATTACTCGTTAAGTACCTTGCAGTTGTTAAATTCCATTCCGCAAATTAGACATACCCCGTTTACAAGTGAGTGTACACAATTAAGTTAAAACATAAACATTGCATGTTTAAAAAAACAAGAGTGTTGGAATTTCCACGTGACTCACCCGGTATAATATAGATTGAAATATCGAGGAAATACCAATAAATGGACACCGTCTTTTTTATTTCGTTCAGAAGCCATCTTCTATACAATTTACGTTCATATTTAAACTAGGAGTGTAACTGGAAATCGTGTTATAAGATTTATCCAGCCAAGACAACTCAACAGTAACCTAACCTTTTTAACAAGTCAAGTGTCATTACATAATAAAAGCTAAGGAGGAGACCAGATGTAGCAAAACATGAGACGACGACATTCGTTTATTCACGTGGTAAAAGTCAAACGAAACATCCGATTGAAATGACCCTCGGTAATCAGACCTTTTGAATGTGTAGGAGGATGCGGGTTACAGCCATTGTCATCATTAACTCGTACGTGTCTTTGTATCACTACATTTACATCTTTTAATTTTTCTTTCATATGGTGAGCGTCAAAAGTAACGAATACATTTTATTATACAGGGTTGGGCATAATTAGCGGAATACCAGATTTATGATATTATTTGACAAGTAACAAGAAAAATGCTTATTTTTTATACATGCACGGAAAAAATGTGACTGGAAAATTACTACAATGTTGTAGTAGTAGACTTGTAGAAAAATACTTAACTTTTTGTAGAAAATTTTACTACAATTTATAGTTAAAAACTATTCATTATTGTAGCATTTGAATTGTCGAATAAAATGCTACAACAATAGGAAAGAAGACCACAATATTTAGTATATTTTACTATTGTTTGTAGAAGTAGAAATTTATTACAATTATCGTAATTACTACTACTAACTTCTGTAAAAATTTGTACAAATATTAATAATTATCTCTACAAAAAATAGTAATTTTCTCTACAAAAAATAGTTACATCCTTCTTATGAAAAAATTCAATTTTGTTCAAAAATATTCTATAATATTGTAGAAATTCTAAGTCATGTGAATAAAATAGTATTCTGCTATTGGCCAACAGTTTTCTGACGTCGACCATAAATGGCCAGACAGCAGTAGCCGTTCGCCGTGTTCACAAAACAAAGCATGGTACATATAACACATTATTATATTATAAGCACCGTTGCGTTTGAGAAAATTTTAATAATAACTTCTATTAGTGGTAAGTACATTTATTATTGTTTCTGAATAATTCATCATTAGATAACTAATTTAAATAACCTTAGTAGATTATTTAAAAAATATAGTTATGGCCAACAATCGAATGTTGTTGCCCAACGATCGAATGTTGTGCCAAGTTCAATGATGTTTTTTTGTCTTAATTGTGACATACCTACTTTCTCATTTTTGTTAGTTATCTGTCGTACTCATTTAATATCCCAATCAGTGTAAAGGTGATAAATATCCCCGTTTTAAGGGTATGGTCAGTTCAATAGGTATTAATTTTTATTTTATATTTTTCAGGTGCAGAAAAGCCTACTGAGACTGAGGGAGCTATTATTACTGTTATTTATTACATAATGTAATTAAGACTTTGTATCTTTTATATTAAAACAATAAATTTTGAATATTTTATTAAGGAACATTTTTTCTAGGTTATAATTATAATAATTATGGAATACTACTACAAATTTTATTAAAAATTACTACAATTTGTATGAATTTTTACTATTTATTGTGTAAAATTTTCGTATTAATTTTCATGAAACGCAATACATTTTTAATATAAATTCATACAATGAATAGCAAAACTTATAACAATTTGTGGAACAATTCTTATGATGCATTTGGATATTTTAACTACATATTTTAGATAATAACTCTACAATACATTCTCTACAAATATTTGGAAATTTTTTACTACAAATTGTCCCTGTCCTTATATGTACTATTTATTGTAGAGAAAAAATGTATAATTGTAGAAATTTGTTCTACAATTTTTTTCCGTGTGCGCATTTTTTAATGTACGAATATTTTTAATAAACTTTTCACTAGTTTTTCAAATGGCCACACCATTATTTGATAGTGCAATTAAAAGAGCACATTTTTTCTCGTATAGACGTTAAATTTCGTAGTATGTTTCGTATATTTTCAACAAAACAATTGTTACAAAACGTTATTTAGTATTCATTATAAAAACGTCACCTTATATTACTATCAATAGTTGTCAGACAGGGGTGGTAGTTAGAATGACTTGACTTGACCTAATAATTAAGTAGGTAATTAAGTTGATAATTATACGAAAATGAAACTCCTGAAAAGTAAACGCAGTGGTAGGTGAATTGGAAATTAACATTCAATTCCAACAATTTTATTAAAAAAAATTATAGAAGTTGCAGGCTTTAAAAAAAAATACGAATATAAATAGCTGAAGACAAAAAAAATTTATAAAAGTTACAAGGCTAAAGGCTAAATAAACAAATGAACAGGTAAGGTTATTAGGCGGCTGACGGCCTTAGATGGTTTTAATGTTTATTTAAATAAAAAGTAATGTGAAAAATTTAAAATTCGACCGCGTGTCTTTACAAGATTTATTTGAATTAAACTTGATCAATACTATAGTAAACGTATGGTTGTACTTGCCTAGATTTCTGGCTATAGTAAGGTTCTCACAAAGCAGGACTTATATCTGGAGATCAGGACTTATTAGAACGGCTCAATAGTTCTCAGGATGCATATTTTGACTGGTGCCTGCTTAGGTATCTAGTCTTAGATTTTGGCCTTCTGAAGCTACGCTGTACTTTAAGATGGGCTAAGTTATTTCGTTCAGGATGGTGATGCGACTAGGGCTCTACAGTGATAATGCACCTCGGAAATTCGAATAGTGACACAACAGAAAAGATCTTTTGGGTTTTGGGGCCCCAGATTAGAGATCTGAGGTCCGGGGTCGAATAAACACAATCAAAGGACGGAAAACAAGATATTTGACGTCTTATTTTCATCAATACGAAATGAGACGCCAGCTTAAAGAATTTCAATAACTAATTTATATTTTACTGACCCTATAATTAAAATAAAACGTACTAACTACTACTAACTACTAAGTAGCTATTTAAATCAGTTACAGTAATTATATAAAAACATCAAAATGTACCAAATAAATCAAATTTATTGCAATATATAATAAATCAAATCTATAAATGAAAGTCATAAATACGTCTTAACGAATTATCTTTTGCTACCTCGAGCACACAAAAAAGAAGTTAAACAAGCAAAAAAAATACAAATAGTGGTGATGAACCAGGCAGTAATTCCTATAATTGTTAACTCAATAACTAAAATACCAACGAATTATAGCCAGCTAAAAATAAATTCATGAATATTTTTATGGATAACTTTATGAATAACTTTATGTATAACATTATGACATAACTTTATGAATAACTTTATGAATAACTTTATGAATAACTTTATGAATAACTTTATGAATAACTTTATGAATAACTTTATGAATAACTTTATGAATAACTTTATGAATAACTTTATGAATAACTTTATGAATAACTTTATGAATAACTTTATGAATAACTTTATGAATAACTTTATGAATAACTTTATGAATAACTTTATGAATAACTTTATGAATAACTTTATGAATAACTTTATGAATACCTTTATGAATAACTTTATGAATAACTTTATGAATAACTTTATGAATAACTTTATGAATAACTTTATGATAACTTTATGAATAACTTTATGAATAACTTTATTCATAACTTTATGAATAACTTTATGAATAACTTTATAAATAACTTTATGAATAACTTTATAAATAACTTTATGAATAACTTTATGAATAACTTTATGAATAACTTTATGAATAACTTTATGAATAACTTTATGAATAACTTTATGAATAACTTTATGAATAACTTTATGAATAACTTTATGAATAACTTTATGAATAACTTTATGAATAACTTTATGAATAACTTTATGAATAACTTTATGAATAACTTTATGAATAACTTTATGAATAACTTTATGAATAACTTTATGAATAACTTTATGAATAACTTTATGAATAACTTTATGAATAACTTTATGAATAACTTTATGAATAACTTTATGAATAACTTTATGAATAACTTTATGAATAACTTTATGAATAACTTTATGAATAACTTTATGAATAACTTTATGAATAACTTTATGAATAACTTTATGAATAACTTTATGAATAACTTTATGAATAACTTTATGAATAACTTTATGAATAACTTTATGAATAACTTTATGAATAACTTTATGAATAACTTTATGAATAACTTTATGAATAACTTTATGAATAACTTTATGAATAACTTTATGAATAACTTTATGAATAACTTTATGAATAACTTTATGAATAACTTTATGAATAACTTTATGAATAACTTTATGAATAACTTTATGAATAACTTTATGAATAACTTTATGAATAACTTTATGAATAACTTTATGAATAACTTTATGAATAACTTTATGAATAACTTTATGAATAACTTTATGAATAACTTTATGAATAACTTTATGAATAACTTTATGAATAACTTTATGAATAACTTTATGAATAACTTTATGAATAACTTTATGAATAACTTTATGAATAACTTTATGAATAACTTTATGAATAACTTTATGAATAACTTTATGAATAACTTTATGAATAACTTTATGAATAATTTTATGAATAACTTTATGAATAACTTTATGAATAACTTATTCTCAACCTAATCTAACCTCGTCTCCAACAAGCCTTTCCTAATAATCACAAGCCTTTATGGCCCGCATTAACAAGCGCTCTCTGCTGAGAACTGTAATATCCTGTAATGTAGTATCTATTAAGTTGTTTGCCATAGCCACAATCTACAACAATTTTTTTTAATTTAGTATTTTCTTTGTTGTTAAGTATTAAGTTAATCTAAAATAGGGTAGTAAATTATAATGACAACTTGTGAATTAAGACATTTGGGGACTTCTTGGATAATATTTTTAATATTGTAAGTTAATCAATCATGATTTAACAATATCTTCTATACTAAAATGTATATTAATTCGAATTTTCCGCTTTTTCACTGTCCCCAAGACCTATTTTCTATGCTTTGTTTTAGCTTTCGTTAAATAATAATTTTTCTTAATTCGCGAAAAATATAAATTCAAGAATATGCTAATTCGCGAAGTGTATTTTTTAATTAATTTATAAACAATTGAAAATAATGTGAGTTCCTAATTAAATAATCCACTTTTTATAGCTATGTCGAGAGCAACGTTGGTCCGTACTTCTGAGATTCATCGCGATTTTAGGTCAAGGGTGATTTGCATCTGTCTTTGGAGCCTTTGATTTACACGTATCGTTGCATCTTATTGCATCGGATAGATAGGAAAGCCTCGTAAGGCCCAGCGTAAGTATGGAATAGCAACGTTGGCAATACCTATTGAATGGCACTGATGAGCGTTAGCGTGCATAGGATGGTAACGTTGACAATACCTATATAGAATGGCATTGGAAGTTAGAGTGTTCAAATAGAGTGAAATAGTTTCAGCATTAGTAAACTTAAAACGAGATCTTAAAGTAGAAAAAGGAATATACAGAGTGTAAAAGAAAAATGTACAATAAATTTTCCGTTCCTTTTTTCACAAGTTTAATAACTATTGTATTGTAATAATTTTTCACCACTTTGTATAATTTTTTGACAATTTCTCCTTATGTTTATACGGATTTTTTGTAACTACCTAGCACCTAGCCCAAGTTGGCGCTTGGTATCTTTCATTTACATTTTAAATTTTGTAAAAAAGAAATCCAGACCCAAATTCTGACGGAGTTGTGTTTGATATGATGGGAGGTACTCAAATGCCTACGGACAGGGTTGTTTCAGACCAGTTTTTAAATGTGAACTTTTCCACAATGAAATTGTGTAGTTTTGTGCAGTTTCAGACATTAGTGACTTCTCTTCGCAACAAATGCTACTTAAAAGATCTAAATCAAAGGCGCTAATTTCCTTAAAAGCTCATTGCAGTAAATTTTGGAAGAACTTACAAACAGCCATTTATGTTTAACAATTATCTTGCATATAAAAGAAAACTTCCGAAAAATGTATATTAGTAGCCACATATCAATTGGGAGCTTCGTTAATAGATGATGCTAAATTAGTATCGAAGATAAATTCAAATACGCAGGTTCGTATTTAGGAGTTTACTAATAATATGCTTATCATTTCAGTTATTAAGTTGCTTTGTATTCGATTTTTAAATTTTTTACGAATTATACATATTCAAAATATGCGTAACCATAAAGGATAAGTAAGAAATGATGGAGAGACTTGGTATAGCTTCAACTTTATACCTTGAGATATTGATTTTTTGTTTTGGAGTCCGGAAAATGTCTGTAAGTACGGATGTATTAATTTAGAAAAACGACTAAACGGACTTTTAGCAAAAATTGATTGCTTTTATTTTATTGGATATCAGAGCCTAGATGATAATGGTACCTGTGGTTGTTTTACAAAATTAAATATTTTAAATATTCATACAAATCTGATATGCTTAAATTTACTCTTTTTTTTAAATTAAGTTTTAACTTTTAACTAAAATAATGCACTGTTTTATTTTCGACTTCGATTTATCAACTGATCTTTACGTTTTAACGATAATTCAAAACATCGAATTTTAAACCTTAATCCATCCTACGACAAGCTGATTCTATTTTAGGCAGTCTGAGAATCTGGGGTGGGGAGGATACCTTTTCGACCCCAAAGTATATTTCTGTTAAGTGGTTGCATATTTATGATTATGGAATTTTTTTAATTAAATTTGTTTGTGATTTCATTCTCTATAATTTATGTCCATCAATATATGATTTCTCTAAAACTGAGACATTTGAGGAAAAGTACAAAATAGGTATTATAGGTATTTTTAGTATTTTAGTTGGAAATGTAAAATGTTTTTATCTTTAATTCATACTCTATAGTATATTACATTACGAGTGTAGAAAATCACTTTCACGCGAGTGGTTTGCAATATTTTTTATACGACCACAAAATAATTTTATCAAAAAAATGCCAATCCAAGAAATCTGCCTACAAAAATTCCACCAAGATGTGGCTGGTTTTAGATGTCTTTTTATTATTAATATCTACTCAATTTTTTCTGAACAGAAATTAAAATAGTACAAAAATAGTGAAAAGATTAACTGTAGGTGTTATATTATGATAAATAACATATTTAAAATAAATAAACATTGGAAATTGAACCAGCGTCACGAAATTTCAAGTTGAAAAAGTTAGACACCATAAGATCTGCGCTATCATGGTTATATCATTTGACATATCTAATTAAATATGTATATGAATCAGGAAAAAGCAAAAATAATGTAGATATTTACTTTACAAAAGAAATACCAGAGGTTTATATTTAAAAATTAATGTTAACAATGTAATCATACAATTAAAATGGATATTACATGAATTAAAATATAAATTAGAAGTCTGACATATTTGACAGCTTATGCAGAAATTAGATTCATTTTCACAAACGGGTGGAAAGTAGATTTATCTACACGCGTGTGATACATAGATCTTTCCATAAGACTAAATAGTGCGATAGGTGTCAATTTCTTAAGTGGACGCAGGAAAAATACTTTTTGATTTGATGGGTCATGTTCAATAATATATATTTGATAACATTTTTTAAAATATTTCATTAAGTTACACATATAAATAAAGTTAACTTCGGCAAAAATGGTGCCAGATTTATTAAATTTGAGGATACCTTGGGGAACCGCTGAGGATCGGCTCTCATTTTGACAGTTTAATTGGAAATATCGATAGAATGAAGAAGAGACAACATAAACACTATTTTGCGATATGACAAGTGGACGCACTTTGAGTCGTGTTTTGATTAATTTGTTAATTTGTTAATAATTTAATATTTGAAAAAAGAAGGAATAAAAATCATTTAAATCACGCTATTTTGTCATTTATTCTCACCAAAACTAATTAGCTTGAGTTTGGAATATGACGTAAAAGTGTAATGAAAAAATGAGGACACTATTAGTATCGTCATATTATATCTTCTTTATTCTTTCTCAATGATTGAAAATATTCGTATGCCCCGCTCTACTTTGTGACGCCACGCCTCTTTTATGTGCGATGTACAACAGCGTGGTTTTAAGCAGTCACAACGGTTTGTTTCACGGATCTGTTGCCTCTATTTTTAACTACAGGCATTTGCGGAAACCTCTGGTGCTCAATCAGCAGTGCACCAACAAAGACGCGAGGAGCCAGAGCGCAGAGAGGTACCAAAAAATAGAGATTAATATATATGAACATAATTAAAATATTAAAATTAAATTTAACTGTGTGTTAATTGCACAAATGAACTAATGGAGAAACCGCCTCTGGTTCTAAGCTTTGATTCTTATTGGTTGGATTTCGCGTCGGTTACGCTTAACGCCATTGGTGACACATGATGTCAGTTTAACTGGCTTGTAAAGAAGATAACACGGGGGTTTATTTCATATCCACAATATGCCAACCCATTTACTGCGCACACCACCGGGCGCTTGGGTGCTCTGAAGTCCGTTTTACAATAACAAAATTGTATTTAAATGTAAAGAACACTGAATAATTTAATAAAATATCGCTTAGTAACACACAAAAAGTATTATTTCAACAATTTTAATGTATATATCCGAACAAATTAAAAAATCTTGCATTCACGTTGTTTGTACACTGTTAACATGTCTTTCTGTCTGCTGGATGCCTGCTGGCTCCCTCGTTTGCCTGCTTCCGCACTGACGCATGCGCGCTGCCAATGCTGCCATCAAAAAGTAAACAAAACAAACAATATGGTTATGGTTTTCGACGAAAACATCTAAGTGAGAGTTTTTTTATTTATTTTAGTTTTAGATATGAGTTATTTAGGATTATTTAAAATTAAATCAAGATATTTTTATGCTTTAAGGAGTTTTTACCGGAAAAATTCATTATAAATGGATATTTTTCAATTGTAATAATCAATTTTATAGGCCCATTTCAAACGTAAATTTTAAGAAAAAAAATATTTTTTCACTTTCCTTCTGATATTGTTCAAAGAAAGAAATGGTGCCACATTTTACACATTTCACTTACAACCAATCATAAATTATGAGATCACTTCGATACAAAATCGTCTACAAACAAAAATCGTCCAAAACCAAGACTGCTAAGATTTGCTTTGCCTTTAGCGCCCTTAAAACCAGATAAACCAAAGATAGCACTTAGTAATTGTTGCTATCACACCTAATAATGATGGTAGGTGGGTTATCCGCGTTTTCCTCACCTGTAAATAAAATGGTACCATCAGTCATGTTTAAGTCGTCCCAGAGTGCCATAGCGAATAATAATAATAGCCATTCTTGTCTCGCACAAGCTCTGCTTGGAATTTCACTCGTATGGGGATGAAGTGTAGGAAAATCTATTATTATTATTATTGTTGTATGGCCATTTAATTGAGATATATAGTTTTTTTTCTTGGGAATTTTTAGTAAATATAATTATATAAAACTTTGTTTGGTGTTTATTTTACCCCTCATAATTTTTGTCATAGAATTTTACATTTTTATTGGTATTTCATAATTTTTGCAAACAGTTAATAAAAAAGCAAAATTTTGAATATAATTAAGAGAAGAAAATTTACTTCAGCAATTATCTTTTTCTAATTGAACATTTCAATAGTTTATTTTTAATTTTTTTGTGAATGAAAAATATGTACTTTCAGGTAAAAGTGAAATATCTGTTTCTCAGGAGTCACTATTCCGAAATTTGATTTAATTATTTTCTCAAAAATTGAGAAACAAAATTTTGGGATTTTTGTCATCAACATTTTTTGATCTAATTTTGAAAAAGTTACTCCGGAGGAGCATATTTAACGTTTACCTACATGTACATGTTTTTTCTTTCACTAAAAATTAAAAAAATTAGAAAATATTAATTGCTAAAGTAAATTCTCCTCTTAATAGAAGTAAAAAAGCCCGCCAATTTTTAAATTAAATATAATATTACGGATAACTACATTATCAACAGAGTAATAGTTAATATTACAGGTAATTACATTACCGACAGAGTAGGATTAGTTCAATCACCTGCACCCACAGGTCGCTGCAAGCAAACTTGTTGCCAAATTTCTACAAACACCCCGCAACTCTTAACTGTCCTTCCTCCATGAAAGATAATTTGCGCGCGCTTTGACATGTAATTAATTAAATTTTTACATGCGACTGTGCCGGCTCATCTTTTATAATATTAATTCGAGAGACGCTAAAATGGTGGTTCCCACCTCATCGAGACTGAGGTCCACAAGGCTAAACTCGTAGCGTAACAAAAACGAGAAATGATTTAACTTGGAACGAAAGACCGAAAGCCGATAGTAGTATTAGGACGTTGAATTTTTTGGTTTGTGAAGCATTGGCATTAATTAGGTTAAACCATGTAATGATTTCCATAAAAGCCTTGATTTTTAAAACCATTCTATATCGCCTTTTGATTAGGGTTTACAAACTTGTTTGAGCAATTTATCCAATAATAATTGGCCCCTTTACCTCTTAAGCCTGCTCATGTAAAATATTTGGCTCCTTACTTCGCCTGTTTATATAATATTAATAAAGGACAGAAGGATGAGTATTGCAACTATGTTAAAAGAAATAAATTGGCTTTCATTTCAGACTTATGTTCAGTACATGACTGATATTTATTTATAAAATAAAAATGACAAAGTACCATCGTATCAGATCTATTCAATATAATTCAATATAATTCGAAATATCACAACTTAAATACAAGAAGCCAATCTGACTTTCATGTATGGCAAGCCATCACTAAAAGTTCCCAAAATGCAATTTTTATTAAAGGTTTAAAAAATTTAATAGACTGCCTACAAAAATTAAAAAAAAAAACAATAAATGTATTCAAAAGTAACCTCAAACAATACTTGATAAATAAACAGAACGGATATACTTTCTTATGATAATACTCTTTAAACCTGCCCTTTTTAAGTATTTCCCATAACTAATTGTTATTTTACCTCTCGTTTAACCCGCATTTATTATAAATTATTTCTATTTTGAGATCATGTACTTTATTTTAAAAAATTACTTGATGTTATAATAATACTACTTAATATGTTTAAATTATTAATAGTTTTGCGACGATAGGTTATAGCAACTTATAGCCACAAAACTATTTTTGTGTTAAAGTAGATCCATAGAGAGCTATGTAATTTTACAAAGGCCTTCTTTCAACATACAAATAAATTACATTTTTATAATTAAAATAAAAAACAACCAAATACCTCGGTACCAAGGTAAGAAGATTTATTTTTAAATTTTATTTATTGAGGAAATTTATGACTAGAAGTTTACTAATTATTATTTACAATTAGCTGGTTGAATATGTAATCCAAAATCGTATAATAAAAATTTTCTACAAAAAACCAGCATTATATCCTACCTTTGTATAAGAACATTATATTATCTATTTTGCTGTACCTACCTTCATGGAAAGCCTGAATTGAGATATACTACAAATTATTTGCAATAGATATCAAAAGAAGTATACATTAAATAATTTGACATTTAAGAGCCATTCACACATCACAGTTGACGTCTTGATACTTGACAGGCACAGCCAAGCATTATTCTGATTTTTGCCAAATAAAATGGCCGGTTAATTATTCTATGGGGTTGCGATAGAGAGCCAATAAATTTAATAAAGGTATTTTTGTGGCTAGGGGAGAAATAGTAGTACGCTTAAGTTAGCACCACCATAAAAAAAGTAATTTTTAAGAAATTGCTTACATATTTTTCATAAATTGGTAGGCTTGGCAACTAATTTCGAATAAAAATAGCCTCCAAAATGGCTATGATTGCAAGTATGAATGTCGCAACCCGCCTTAGAAATTTCACCTTTACTATCAACAGCTGTTGTTTGACAGGTCGTTAGAGGATGTTTGCAATTTATGGAATTTTAAGAATGTTAGGAATGTTGACTTAGAAATAATTGAAATTCCAAAAATTGTAACATAAGAAATACATATGCGGATTTTAAGAAAATTAATTATAAAGTAGTTAGGAAATTCTGAAAATCAATAGGGTTCTAAGTTAGAAGTAATTATTCAAGAAAATCAAAACCGCAAGTCAATCAGAACTTTCGTTCTAGAGTTATCGTGCTGGCATATATACATACAGACGACCATTTTCGGACTCAGAATGATCGGAAACATGAAAAAAAGTTTTAAAAAATGGGGGTAAGAAAATTTTTTCGTCTGGGGGTCTCAGTAATAAAGGCGAACAGTTGTATTTAAACAGCATCTTTCTATAAACAAACATTTTAATATTTTCCAGTTCAAAATAAGTGTGAACGGAATATACGTAAAGTTTCTTCTCTACCTAGGACGCTTTAGATAGAAATTATCTTCAGTTTGAACTTGGAACGCGGAATATCATAACCGCAATTTATAATTCAGCGTCGCATCGTATTTCCCTTTCTATGCACTCATTTATCCTCATCCTTTACACCAAATCAAACATTAGGATATCACATCCGCATTGGGGTGCTCGGCAAAATTAATTGTCAAGTAATTTAGTACACTCATAAACGCATGCCATCAAAAGGATCATACGTACCTACACACGTATAGGTAGGTATATATATCTAAACTCAGACCAAAGTTCCATAATATGTTTGAATAACACTCGTGCACACATACAATATATACACACAAACACACACGGCGAGCACCTAATGAAATTCCTGTGAATCCCATTGACAGGCGAATTGAATTCAAGATTGAATTTACTTAATCAGGCGGGAATTAATTTGTTAAAATGCGGTTGAACGATATTGGCAGGATGTGGTTTGGTGCATTTAGTTGTCTGTACTAAAGGATACTAATCTTAACATATTCCAAAATGGACTAAACGCATACTGTTTGTGATTAATTCAAAATAATGAAATAACAACTATATCAGTTTGTAAAAATGAAGATGGTTTCTTATAATTACTAGCTAAATAATTGAAATGAAATTTACAACTTGTAACTAAAATATATTTACTATTGACAACATATTATTACCATTCGCACATGTTCACTATTTTATATGAAATACTATTCTACCGGCTTTCGATGTACCGTTGTAGTAGGAGAAGAAAGAAAAGTTTAGTAGTTATATGTTTTAATGTTAAAATCATTTTGACCTCAAGAACCCTCTGGACAGACACCCCGGAACGCCACGGCAAATAACAATAGTAGCCGTCCCTTCCCCTACACAAGTCGCTTAGTCGGCTTCAGGGGTTTATATTCACTAATGGGTTGAATTAGGGAGAGTATTATTAATATATTATTATTAATATTATTGCGGAGGTCCTCAACAATGTATTGCACAAGCCCGCAATTTCTTTGAGCAATAACCTCGTTCAGAGGCGAATAGACGAGATGGGTCAAGAGGTGGAAAACATTTTATGCAATTTCTTACAGACAAACAGATTCTCTCTCCAGTTGGACGAGTCTACATTACCCGGCAATGAAGCTGTGTTGTTGGGATATGTTCGATATATTGTCACGTCCAGTAAAATATTAAAAAATCATTATTAAAATTCATTAAAATAAATTATTATACTTTTAAATAAATTCTAGAATAAAAAGAATCATGGTTAATAGAAAATCTCAATAATCTCTTAAATGTAAATATATCCTTAAGTAAATAATATTGTATATATTTCATAACAAAAACATAGACGTTGAACTCTTACCGACCTGCATTAATTGTGCCGAATTAAAGAAATAGCAAATTCAGCAAATAGTTAATAGGTATAAATTCGACACTGATTAATGTTACGAGGACAGTTCTCCATTTGCTGTACTGAGAGGTATCTAAAGTAATAGATATCTTTTAGTTTTGGGGTAAGCGTCGTGACGTGCCACTAACGGGGATGTTTTGGTAAGGCCTTTTATATTGTATATTATAATTATCTATTTTACATTTTGAATATTGAATATTGATTATTTATTGATGAATAAAATTGTTAATTGTTCTCGTAATCTTTTATTTCTCCAAGTCAGGTAGCACATAGAGTCATTATTTAAAGTGACCCAATCACGACAAGGCTCGTGACAATATTAAAGATGAAAATATATGCCAAGAACTGCTTTTTGCTACATATTTAGAGACTGAGGAGAATCGATTATTCACGCCGTGAAACTTTTTTTTTTTTACTAAGTTATTCCATGGAAGAACATTGTTTCTGTTGTGACTGATGGTGCACCATCTATGGTTAGTCGTCATCGTGGTTTTATAGCTCACTTAAAGCGACAACTGCCTGAGGTGCTGGTCATTCACTGTGTGATTCACAGTCAGCAAAAATCTGAGTCTTAGATTTCAACCAATCTTTAAAGTATGTTATAAATGCTGTCGAAAATATTCGAAGCAATTCATTAAACTCTCGGTTATTTGCTTAGCTATATGAGGAAAACGACATTTATAAGACGTAGATATGTTAAACTATCAAAATAGGTTTACTCGCATTAAACTATTAATAAATTTATACCTAAAAGTAAAACTCACTTATAATATGTTTACATCGACAGCCATATTGTTTGTTATTGTATTGTATGGTTCGGGTTTCGGCTGTTGAGTCGAGCGGAAACGAGGTTTGGGTTTTGTTATCCAAAGCCAAATTTACATGTTATAAATAATTCAATGGATTCATATTTTTTTCAATTTTTACAATAGATAAATAAAAAATTGTGGAACTATTATTTTTGGTATGCTACTAACACATTTTTATTAAGATTATTTTTAATTATTCAGTTTAATTTATATTTTAGATATAATTGTGTTAATGTAAAACACTTGTTGACAAAATTCGCATATGCTATGAACCTCCCTGATTAACCTATTCTGAGTAACATCAACAAAAGAGGAAAAGGAGATGTCACCGCAGAAGAGGCGACTAGAGAAATAAAAACAATCATCAACCCAAAAAAGGCTCGTGTTATGATATCATTATATGATAAGTATTAAAGAAAAACTCCTAAGAAAAGGCATTGTCAAACTTATAAATTTGATAAATGCATTCTTTAGACTGAAGCATGTACCAAATATTTGGAAGTCATTATGATCTTGAAACCTGGAAAACCACAAATTGAACAAAAATCATGCAGGTCTGTTCCTCTAATGCCAACAATATAAAAAATCTTGAAAAACTTCTGTTAAAGAGACTGTTTAAATAGAAATTAATAGAATTTAATAGAATTCGAGATTTCGCAGGTATGGTACTTCCCTGCATCATTCTGGTTCCTGGGGTCTCTAAGGAGATTTCTGAGATGGTTTTTGAGTACGCAGCAGTTCTCTAGCTAGATATTTCTCTAAGTAGATAGTGAGTCCTCTGGTTTGAGATGGTAGTTAGTTCTCCTATCTGAGAGTGATGATGAGTCCTGAGCTCTGAACAATAGTGAGTCACTGATTTGAGCGTGGGTCTTGAGCCAAAGAAAATCCTCTGATTTGAGCAATGGTGAGACACTGATTTGAGCGTGGATCTTGAGCCAAAGAAAATCCTCTGATTTGAGCAATGGTAAGCCACTGATTTGAGCCACTATATTCAAAATAAAACAGAAACCTCAGTACTCCAGTTAATTTTTGAGATTACATTGGAAATCTAAATTTCATAGGGCTTTGATTATGATTGTACAATGATTCATAAATTTCATTAACAAAATCTAATATTAAAAACGACTTGAGAGCCAATTTATGTAATTTAAATATCCAGAGATAACACAGAGAAAGAAAAATAAGAAAAATATAAAAACTGCTTGCTCACATAACCTACTAGGATAAAAAAATACGTGTGTCACTCCGGGACTGCCACGGTAAAGCTATTGCATAGCATTTTTTATCAACTTATGCAATTATAATTATTTATGCAGTATTTTTTTTATATTAATTCAAATTTTTTCTTTGATATTAATTCAAGTTACACTTTTTGAGCATGGTGACCGATAAGAAAACAAATTTTTTTTCTTTTATTGAATAAATGAGAAATTAATATTGTTTAAAATATTTTTATTATCTTACAATACATGTAGGTTATTCAGGAATTTTTAACATTGAAACTATAGGTTTATGGTAACTGAAATAAGAAACATAAGTTTGAGACTTGATATCCTCTAAATATCTGAAAATACCGCGTCAATGATGGTCTCATATTTTGTTGTGGATTCTTGTGGATCATTATTCATTTTTAAATTCAATTTTTCCGAAATTGTGT
The DNA here is from genome assembly GCA_927349885.1 of Psylliodes chrysocephalus. Taxonomy (NCBI): domain Eukaryota; kingdom Metazoa; phylum Arthropoda; class Insecta; order Coleoptera; family Chrysomelidae; genus Psylliodes; species Psylliodes chrysocephalus. The sequence goes on from OV651821.1 coordinate 31,000,432, forward strand.
CTAAAAGAGATAGAATCAGTTATGAGCTGTTAGCAGCTAATAATGAAATAGTTAACACTGATAATACAAAATTTAATATTTTATAAATCTTACAAAAAAAAATTAATATCTAATATTTACGCCAGCCGGGAACATTTGTGATACCAATTTATTAGAAGCCAGAGAAAGCTCTTCTAGTTCTTGTATTGCATAAACGTTCCAGTCCGCAGACGTATATTTAACTTCGCTTCATACTAATACGAATAGGGTCGGATAAAACCTTCCACGGCTTTCAAGTTGAAAGTTTCAACGCCGCACCGCTGTGCCGGTCGGAGTGGGGGGTGTTAGGTTTATTTTCGTTACGGTGTTACGGAAATTCTTGATTCGGTCGCCGCGCTCAAAGCCCGCGATAAAAGCTATGCAATAGCTAAAAAACGTAAAATCTAAATAGCAAAGATCAAATAAAAGCAGCGATAATTAGATTACAAACCAATTCTACACTTTTCCAAATACTGGCATATGGATAATATACAAAATTCGATTAAAATGGCAGCTACATTTATTCACAACGTGGAAATTTTAAATTCAAACAATGTAAAAATAAAATAATTAAGTTACCTGGGAACATTTAGTTAACATAAAATTTTCAACGCGACACGAGATACATTTTATTATAAATAGTTAAACAAATAAGATACAATTAATTTTTTTATGTAGATACCATTGAGAACGGTTCACGTTCACAAAAGACAGAATTCTTTCTACCAGTCTTTGGCCAAGATGATAGCATTACCACCGCACGTGGGCAGAATACCTAGGCGTACGGTGAATTTTTAATCGAAGGATATTTCTACGTTTAATTTTGAAATGAAATTTATTCAACGTAATTAAAATAAGATTAAGGAGTGTTAATATATTTAACTGTAGAACTGAACGTTTTATTAATTAACGTGATTTAATAAAATCACGTAACAAGACTCAAAGTGATTATAGAGAGAAAAATATAAGAAATGGCTTTATGTAAAAAATAAAATACTGTTTAAAATAAAAAGGAACATAAACAAAAATTTGGCTACAGCGGAACTTGTTCCCAAACTTCCTGCGTACGAAGTTAAAACCTAAACTATGTTGCTAAATACGTAGGTACTATTGTTGTTTATTTATTAAAATACATTTTATTTATCATATTAATAAATATATTTAAAATAAATAAACAATAATAGTACGTTTTCTTCATTAATTTTCATATTTTCAAAAAAAAAATAGCTTTCACCGAGAATTGAACCGCGTTGCGAAATGCAAATTTGACAGCATATTCAGTGTTTAACAAACTAAGCTAATTAATCATGTCAGGTGAGTTATCTAATCAAATATGTGCATTGTATGTTTTTAGCAGATATTTTTTAAATGTTTGAGTCGTCTGACAAACTCGTTTTTGCAGGGAGTTTTGAACTAAATCTTTGTAGATTACACTTTCTGATGGTACTTCCTACCACTTCACAAGATTCCAGCCGAAGGTATGATCGTACCACTTTGGGGTCGCTAGTTCTCACAGGGCAAATAATAATAATAGCCGTCCCTTCCCCTACACAAGTCGTTCAGTCGACTTCAGGGGTTGAAATTCACTCGTAAGGGGGTGAATTAGGAAGAGTATTATTATTATTTTTTTATTATTGGTCATCTTCCCTTAACCATATCATTTGATATTTGATTTTAACAAGACATTACCATTTCCCATTTATAAGGCATTTTTCCATTTTCAAGATAAATAATACAATAAGCCAATCGATGCATTTATCACCTAAGATTATGTCCCTATACACTATGATTGCTATTAAAATTAAATATGAAAAATAAAAAAAAAATGGTTATAAACCTTCTGTAATTCCATTTAATTTACTTTATCCCTAGATGTACATTTTCGCTAAGCTACTCAGTCCAAGTTAAAATTTCATCAGACATTGAATTATTCATAAATCAAAAATTAATAATTATCAACTAATTGAAAATGAATGATTACATTTGCGGTAACAGAACAATTGCATTCATCAATTAACCTTTTGAAAAAACAAACCGTCGAGATGAATAATGTAATATCATTGAAAAGCATTCAAATATTGTAAATTTTAATAACAAAACAGAAACAAAACGTGGCCAAATCAATAGAAAATTATTAACTATTCAGTCACTAAAAATATATTTACAGTTTTGTGGTATCCATCGCTATTGTTCCAACTTTTCAGTGCCGGTGTTTGCGTATTTTTCATAATTCAATTTTTCTTCCACAAGTATTTCTTGCGTAAGGAATAAAATGCCAGAGAATCGGGATGTGGATATCGTGCGATCTCACTTACTGGCATAAGTGCAGTAGTGAAGCCTACGGTTATATCTTAGACATCGTACATAAACAAGACTAGTAGAATCACATTGGCCCGTCTAAAAACCATGCAGCATCTTTTAAGTAGGCAATGTTGGGTCTGTCACCGTTCATACGGTTCATAAGAAAAACGGTCAACGCTTATTTCTTGGGTGTTCGTCGGCAAAATAATGTTCAAAGAAGATCAAAGGCCCCAGTCAGGGTAACAAATACTTATTTTATGAGCGATGTCTTATGGATCCTATTCACGATCGGCCATCATTGGCGATTACAGGCAAGTGATGGTCGGTAATTGATGAGTTGTCGCCTGTAGTTTATTTTGTATGTCCACACGATCGCCAATCTCAGTTTGTATTTAAGAAGCAATTCATGAAGAATTTATAATGGCGGCGTGGATTAACGATCAAACGATTGAATTTATAGAACGATTTGGAAACCTAAATTTAAAAAATACAAAGAATACGTTAAACAGCCAGCATCCTCCATTCTTTTTTCTTCTTCCTTTTTCAAAATTTTATTATTAACATTGTGTATGTGATTATTGCATACACCATTTACATAAATAGCAGTAGCTGCAATCAACTTTTCATCTTGAACAATGGTAAGTGAACACGGGCAATGAAGGGATCCATGATGGCCCACCATGCAATAGTCCATCATGGCATATCGTGTGGATAATAAGTGTAATGATAAGAAATTATTAAATTCAAATTAGTAGCTACTTACTTGAAGAGTACGGATTCTGACAGCCCCATGGTATGGAGATGCTTTCGTACCTAGCAATGATCAGTCAGAATGCTTGCAAACAGGCGCAGATTCTGTCTACTCATATTCTTGTTCGCACCCCTTGCAGAGTGCGGATTCTGACAGCCCCATGGTATGGAGATGCTTTCGTACCTGGCAATGATCAGTCAGAATGCCTGCGAACAGGCGTAGATTCTGTCTACTCATAATAAGTATTTTTTTGCTGTAGCGTTGTCAGGATGCTTTCTTGGCTAGTGAATCAGCAAGACGGTTACCTTTTGATGTAGCGTGACTTTTGATCCATCTTAAGTTGACCACATTGTTCATGGATACTTCGGCCAAAGCTTTGTGATATTCTAGTACTAACCCTGAGTAAATCCGTGGTCTGTCCAGGGTGAGTAGTGATTGTCTGTTATCTGTTTAGATGAGTATGTTTCTTCCAGTGATATTATTTCTGGGGATTCCTTATACTGCTATATGAATCTCCGTGTGCTCGGTTTGAACTACACTGGCACTACTACTATTCAGAGCCCATTTTATATTTAGGTTAAGAATCCAGTATATTTCACATCTTGAGCCTTGTTTTGTTTTAGAACCGTCGGTGTAGATATGAATCGTTCGCTTGAAGTAGGGGGAGCGTATCGAGCGCCTCCTACCAAAAGTGACGTCTCGTCTCACCAAATCCTACATCAGGTTCTTTTTTTTTTATAATTTATTGGCCTACATAGCTAAGATGATACAGCCATTTGGTAACAACAGGTAAATAATTACAATATTTTATAGCTTAATTTTAGACATTTGTATAAATTTTAATATTTTTTTAACATTACCGAAACACAGAAGTATAAACAATACATCAAAAAGTGTAACAGGTTTTATAAAATTTTTTGGAATATCTAAACTATCTAAAAATGTATAAATATTATAAAAATTATTTTGACAATTAAAAAAAATATGTTGTAAATCCTCCCGTTCTCCACACGTACACCTATCATTTTCTTTTACACCTATTTTCTTTAGATGCACCATACTTAAACAATGACCGCTTCTTAATTCTTAATTCCAACCGTATGGACGCGTGTCATTGTCAGAGCAACCTCCTTGATGTAAATATTAAGGGTAATGAGACTAAGAATGACTTCTATGTCTCTTGTCGGTGTGGTTTTCATGGCTCCTGTTGTGTTGAGACAATTTTGGGTTTTTAGTACCCAGACAACTGCACCGTATGTTAGTATAGGTCTTATAATAATAATAAAGAAACTTTATTCACCAATTTTCAAAAATAAAATTACATTTTTTTAATTCTTTGAGGTATTCCAGTCCTCTTGTAAGTTTTATGGTCCTTGTATCTTTAAAGGATTTCCAAGCCATTTTTCTGAGGTGTTGGATCACCATCAGGGAGCAGGATTCCTTCTATTCATTATTTATTGTGCTTTGGATAGGGTTTAAGTACTCTTCTAAAGCATTGTGAGCATAGGTTGCTCTGTGCGTCTTTCTAGAGTTTCGAGATAACGTGGAAGTCGGCAACATCAAGTTTATTTTGAATGTTAACCAGCGGTGGTCTGATATAGAAATGTCATCAGACACTTGCTAGTTTAGAACTGATTTATAGATACCAGTTGTGGATAAAGTGATATTCATTAGTATTTGACAGCGACCGTTTAAAAACGTTAATGTATAACCTTAATTTCAAATACAAAGATTTGTTATATAATCATACAGTAATTTGCCTCTAGCGTTGTTATACTTACTGCTCTAACTGAAGTGATGAGCACTTGAGTCGCAACCTATTGCCAGCTCAAACTTCTGGTTCAGGCAGTACTCAATCAGATCCTCCAACTCTTTGCTGGGTGGTAGCGTGGTGGCGTCGGAGGGGAGGTATGCAGGTGCCAGGCCCAACGTGTTCTTTTTTCTCTTGATGGCATATTTCATCCTAACCACAGTAGAATCGGAGGTGAAAAGATGTGCTTTATATTTCCTAGGAATATAAAAGGATGTCCTAGGTTGTTGGTTGCTAGGAAATCTAAAAATAGAGGGTCGGGAATGGCTTAGTGTGGCTCCTCAGAGTTGTAACAGATCGGTGTCTTTTCTTGTCCTTGGTTGCGTCGTGTTCCTGGCCCCTTGTAGAGGCAGAACTATTGTCACCATCCAAAGACTTGATTGCGCTGCTTAGGTTGGATTTGAAGCGAGGGCCTATCCTGCCGGTGGCAGTTGCTGTAGCTCTGTCTGCCTTCAGTTCAGCCTTCTTCCTATTCTTTGCTTCAGAACCAGAGACCATCTTGCCTCTCTGGTTCCTGTCGGTTTGAGTGAACTGCGATGTCCATCCTCGTATTTTGGAGGTGGACGTCGCTGTCCAGCCTCCTGTGCTGAAGTTGAACTTTGCTATCCAGCATCCTTTGCTGGAGGTGAACATTGACGTCCAGTCTCCTTTTGGAAGTGAGCGTTGATATCCAGACTTCTTAGATTTGTGTGGGTTTGGATCCATAAAGTTTCCGTGAGTAGCTAGGGAAAGAAGAGTCGACCGACGCAGAGCCTCGAACGGCTAGATATAAGAAGGTGTCGCCAGGTACCCTTAGAGGAACGTTTATTATACATAAAACACCATTTATATTATATAGACCTTTTCAACAAGGACAAATTCCTGACCGTAGTGGAATTTTATATAAATAAAAAGTTCCCTAATAATTTTAATGTCACAAGTTTTTATTCTTTTTTTTTACAATGCGCTATATATGTTTCGGAAATGGCCATTTGTGTATTAAGAGCAAGCCATGATACTTTACCGCTTAGACAGAAAGTTGCCAGCACGACGCGTAGCGGAGCGTGAGCAGCGAACTTTAAAAATATTGAAATAAAAATGTTTGAGTTGATATAATGATCACAATAAACTTCTAGAAACGTTAGCAACAAATATTTTATTATCTTTTCTTTTAATCCTCCCTAAGTCTACAATATTATTTTTATACACTTTTTAATGTTATTAACAATATACTTTTTTTGTAAGACGCTCTGTATATAAGTAGTGAATTTTATGTTTCCTTTAATATTAACATTAAATTCGTATTTTGCAAATTTTATTGTACCTACCTATATGTAATTTTAAACTGTATAATATATGTAACATGAGACTCCATTCTAAGTAATAGAATTGGCACTTTTATGTGCTATCTCAACGTAACTAATGATAATGCAAAAATAGATGTAGTTTTATTACTAAAATATCAAGTTGCTTGATAAGAAGACACCTGTTTATAGGTGTGAAGTAAAATGAAATTTTATGGTTGCATTTTGAATTGCAACTTATATTAATCAAAATGTGGAATATAGATTTTAAATTCACAATATTAAATGATATTGAGTATTTACAAGGGTATCTACGCTATATTAGTTTAATAAAGAAAAGAGAGGTTTAATTAATAATAACCCACCTTATTACTTAGTTGTTTTTCTGATTATACATAGCAAGAATGGTAATCTTCAAGATTATATAACGAATAAAAAACTTGGAACAATTTATCTAATACCTTTAGTTAACTCTTTTAAAAACCAATTTGATTAGTTAAGCTTAGCAGCTAAATACGAGTAGACAATAAATTATGATCAACAAATTAAATTAGGTACATATAACTCAACGTAATTTGTTTTTCAACTTTTTTTTCCTATAAAAATTTATAACATAATATTTATAATAACATTTCTGTATAATGTGGAAATTCATAAGACTTCGGTTCTCAACTCATGTCAATTAATAATATTAATAATAATTTGTTATCCAGAATATGATTTCAAATTAGTTAAACAGTACATTCTTATAAAAACATATATAAAGTGATAGAAATACCCCAAGTCCTCTGACAAAAGAGTATCGCATTTTTAGTTACAGTATGCACGTGTCTCATTTCAGTTGCGCTTTGTTGTTGATTAGCAGAGTAAACTTTATTAAGGTGTGTTTACACGAATACAAGAAGTCACTTTGAAAAATACCAGAGCAATTTACTTTCGAACTTTATAAATAAATTTCCCAGCTGAACATTGTTTTGGCAGTGATATGCCAGAGTTCTTAATACTTTATGCCCATATTCCTCAACATAGCTATCTATCTAGGTGAAATTCTTTTCGAGGTAGATTTTGACGTATAACTTCTCAAATATTATATTTCATACCATTGATTGGATAATTAATATTTTATTGTCCAACTATAACATGGAAATAGTTCCACGCACCGCGAATGATAACTGGCATTATCTTTTATAATCAAAGAAGGATGTTCCAGACTAGGTATAAATTTCGTCTTAAAAATTTTCTGTGTTCATATTATTATGGTAAACCCCGCATTTTGTTTGACTTTTGAATATGGGGTCTGCATTTTTTTATAAACCCTTCTTCATTGCCACTATAGATAATTATGTATCGAATTCCATTTCCTCTTTTTTAACTTGCAGTAGCTATCGTTCCAACTTTTTCTGTTACTTCTCTTGCTAGATACCCACGTCCTACGTTTCATAAATCAAATCAAGCTTACACTTACCCAGCTCTATCTCCTTAACATTTTTCAAAAACGACTTTTTTTTAAATGAATCGATATTTGTTCTAATAAAAACTGTCTGTTGTTACTTCTTTTAAAGCGAAAGCCTATTTTTCGACTTCATGTATTAATTGACCGTGTAGAACATTTCACATCAGGCATTTCTTCCGAACATCGTTTATGTAATGATTTCAATGTTACAAGTTGCGCACCTTCGTACATCTCACTTAATATTAAAGAATTGACTTTTGTTTTACTTTGGCTTACTTTTTTATACATTATTTTCACATACTCTGTATCAGAATTTGTTGGTTTACTATGTCTACAGATAGTTTTCTGCCAACTATGTAATGCCTATGCAGCCATTTGTACATCTTTTCAAGAGCCTCGCAAATATATTTATCTCTTAAAATAGAAAACTACATTTAGGATTAAAGTTTTTGATTGAGATCACTAAATCGTTTTAGTATTTTAGAGAATACTTTCGAAATATCAAAATATACAAATTGACAAATTCAAAATTATTTTGATAATTGCCACCTGACATAATAACATGATGTGATTAATCTACGACGTGCCAAAATCTAGTAACTTTTTGTTTCATCCATTTTACATTTAAACAATAAAGAAAGCGAAAGGGGTATTTCCGCGACTATACTTCATCATTTCAACTTTCAAGATATGGTTGTACGAATACACTTTTTAGCACTTTTTCAGTATATAAAGGAAAATATGCATTCGAAAATTTTAAATCGGTTTAAATGAGTGAATATTTGCGGGCCGAGCAGAGCGAGGTCCCGCAACATGAACAAGTTACATAAAACGGAATTTCGTAATGTGTTAAATACAATATTTTTTCTAATTTTAACTAAAATTTGACTAAAATTGTGTTTTGGTTAAACACTATTGACATTTAGGCAACCAATATTATTACTTTCTTGTATTGTGCATCATTTTATTGACAATTAGAACCATAATTATTAATTATTTATTCTTAACGACTTGCAGTGTGTTTATATTGTTTATGAAAGGTATTTAGTTTTCAAAAAAGTGGGTTAATTATTTTGTGCTGATTTGGACTGGAAAATAGTCCAAAACAACATTATTACTAGGTTGTAAGTTTAACCAAATTTTATTTTTTTTAATCAACATGCCCTATTTTGATATAAACTTTCAATAATAATGTATATTACTGATTTTAAAATCATAAAAGGTTTATTTTTTTTTTTCAACTGAAATTTTTCGAACCCAGTTTCATAATTTTCAACATTATGTAACTCGTTGCCTAAAGTAGATGATTTTGACATTTGCTGCGATTACAAAAATGTCACTTTATTTGTGAAAATTAGAAAACAAAATTAGTAACTTTATTTTAATCATTAAAATATGAACATTAGTGTAACAATTTTATTTATAACTATATACATAATTTATATGCTTTATATACTTTAAAATGATTAAACAGACATGTTTAAAAAATATAATGTTAATAATAATACTCTCCCTAATTCATCCTCTTACAGGTGAATTTTAACCTCTGAAGTCGACTGAGCGACATGTGTATGGGTAGGGACGGTTATTAATATTATTATTATTATTAGTATTTACCGTTGCGCCCCGGAGCGACTTAAAAATGATTGGTGGTGCCATTTAACTTACAGGTGAGGAAAACCCGGGATACCCCACCCATCATCATCGAAACGGTAACGCATGACTATTTTTATATTCTGTCATATCAGCAGAATTTTCTGCTAATACAGCATTCATCAAATCCTATAAAGTACCATACAAATAAATTCACATGGTTTTCTGTAGGATTCGAAGCCGGGTGTCTCTCAGCCACAAAATTGCGCCTTAGAGACCTACGCTACCGATCCAATTATATACTGTAGTAATTAAACTTACCAATTTCATAATAAAATTAAAGGAAACTTCAATATTAAAAGGACACTTTAAGTGTTATATCGATATCATAATACAAATTTATTGAAAAAGCACATTTTAAAGCTTCATTCAACTAAATACCCGTTTCTACTCCTTAAGAAGCATCAAGCGTGCTTTTTCTGATAATGTTTGACAGTTTCTCATTTTGATTGAAAACTGTTAGATTACATAGCGCCAGTTGTTTGGTTTAATTTGAAATGCATAAACAAATAATATAATTTTATTTTGAAATTGTTGAACAGTTCTCGACACTTGATTTATAGCATTGAAACGTAAAGTCAGTAAATTCCAAGCTCCATTTTGAAAAAGATTTTCATAATTGTCATGATAAAAATAGTATTCTAGCAACTTTTTCAGCATTGTTTACTTTATCTTTGTTTTGAATTACAAACTATTTTTATATTTTTCAGAACATGCACTAAAAAGATATAAAATATATTGGAACAAATTTAAATAAATTTGAAAATACAACTTAACTGAATCAGAGTCGTTAAGGTGGCAGTTTAAAGTGACGGCGTTTTCAAAACTATTTTCCTTAATTTGGACAGAAGCTTCTGCTACTGACTCTCAGGTGATCGCATTTTGTGCACTCGACGGATATATTGCAGTGATGCCGATCCATATTATAAATCCCGATGTCTTATTATTTTCGTAGAACTAGAAATAGTATTGGAACAAAAATATTTGATTAAAATGCATCTTTGTTTTAAAAATAACGGAATTTAGAAAGGGAAGGGGACTGAGGCTTAACATTAGCACTATATATCAGGCTAATGTAAATAGTGTATTTTTTAATTACGACAAGCATTAGGTTTTACAGATGCTCCAAAAAAATTACTATGTTTTTACTTTCCTATCTGTATACAGATAAGGAAAGTACAGGAATCATGATTTTTTTCGACCTCCAGTTTTCGACGGATTTTTACGTTTTGGGGTCCCCTGAATCCGTTTTGACTATTTTCTAGATTATGTGTGTGTGCGTGCATGCGTGCCTGCGTGCGTGCGTGTGTGTGTTATATTTTATGGAATATATCTGTTATTTACGCTTGGAGAAAAAATTCTTTAAATAAAAGTTACTTACAATATTATTATAAATATTTTTTGTTCCATACAAAATTTTTCTAAAATGGTCCGTATTCGAGAAATTGGACAAAATGTAAAAAAAAATTTTTCTATAAAAATTGTTCAAATAAAAGTTGTTTGTAATATAATTCTCTATAATTTTTATCCTATACATAATTTCTCTAAAATGGACTGTATTTGAGATATTTGAGAAAACGTGTAAATTTCCAATTTTAAAGAAAACTCAAAAAAGGAAAAAACATTAAATTTTAAACTTAAGTTTTATTTTGGGCCTAACGTGAAATGATTAAATTTTGGACAAAGTCGGAACATCTGGGGGGTACTTTATGGGAGGCCGTTTTTATATTTTATGGAATATATCTGTTATTTATGTTTGGAGAAGAAAATTGTTCAAATAAAAGTTACTTCTAATATTATTATCTATAATATTTGCTTTATGTCAAATTTTCCTGAAATGGTCCGTATTCGAGAAATTTAACAAAATGTGCAAAATTCTGATTTTTAAGAAAATTGTTAAACTAAAATGGACCGTAATGGAAAAATTGGAGCAAAAGTGCTAAATTTAAATTTTTCAGTATTTTCGTTTTCAATGAATATAGAAAAATGATTCGAGTTAGATGTATGTGGAAAATGTGTATATTTAGTTTATCCTCTAATCATTTATAGAAGTGCTGTAATAGGTTGTACAAAATAACCGGAAAAAGCCTATAATAACTAGATAAGAAAGTCATGTGTTGGACACATCAGATTTTTTTATATCTCAATATAAATTAGAAGAGGAGTCACTTACCGGGCTTATTGATTATACGATGCTCTTTGACATTAGTATGCCACGAAAATAGTATTAAAAAAATATACGAAATATACAGTAGTCCAATTCATTATCTTTCTCTGCCTTGCTAAGATGAGCCCGGTATAGACGAGCTGGTCGCTTACAACATGTAGAAGCAGAAGAAATTAGGAAGAGGCAGTGTCGTCGTGATGTGTGTTTATTGTTTAATTTAATGTTGGTTAGTTTGTTTTCCTATTTTGAGTAGATTATTTTATTTGTAGAATTGTTTGGAAAAAAATGACTAACCAATAATTTTTGGTAATTCCAATCAAAGATATTAGAAAATTAATATTTGGAAATAATAGTCAACTTCATATCAATCTGATACTTTTAATATTTAATTATTTATCATTACAAACAGAAAAGGGATGATATGATTTTGAGAATTTTGTTGTAGGGGCTCAGCTAAGAAACGGGAGGGACCTGACAAGAGACTACAGCAAGGAGGACTTTTTTCCGAAATGTGTTTAGGGCTCCGTCAAATATTTCACTTTTCAAAAAGGTTCCGTCACCAAAAAAGTTTTAGAACTACTGCCGTAGATAATACCCTTTAAACTAACAAATACATTGAAAAAAAAATGGTATCAGGGTAAAGTGTATATATTTATATTTATTTATTTGTATTAAAAACACAGTGGAGACGATAATGATGATGCTGATGATGATGATGATAATATTGCTTATTGATAAGCGGTGAAATGTAAAATATGATCAATACCTTGAAAAAACAAAAATTCCATTTTTTGAGCAAGCATTAACACTGTATTCGCAGTTTTATTTCTACAGTTGTCTCAGTGTACAACTTTTTTCGACTCTCCTTAAAAAGATTTCTTAATTAGGCACTCGTTGATTTTTCAACTGCTGCGAATTTTAATTCTGTACCGAGTTTTCTTTGAAACTTTTACACCTTCGTGATTTTTTAAGTAATTCAATTAAGCGAGGAAGTTCGGTAATAATCTGATAAGTTTTCAGGGCTTTATAAAACTTTACAATTTTAGAAATCGATAAAAGAATATTTAGAGAAATGTTACTTTTTGCAACTTTTGGTAGTTATTTAAATATAAATTAGATTCAAGGTGATTCTTTTTCCATTAGTATGATGTATTTAAAATGAATTTAAGATAATAATAAATATAAATAATAAACTTATTAAAAACAATATTCCTAATAAGTATATTAGAATGACTTTGAAATCATTATTTTTCTTGCTCCATGCCATAAATATCAAATTTAATTTTTTTGTAGGTTTTGATAAGGATCTGTTTTGTAATTTTTGTAAGTATATTCTTATTTAATAAAACATTTCCAGGAAAACTATTTTTGTTGTTTATAGACCGATGTTTTTCTATAATTTGAATTTTCATGTACTTACTATATAGGGTGTCCCGAAATTAGGCGGTCACATTTTAACAGCGTAATCTACATCCTAAAATAGGAAAAAGTTCATATAAACATAGATACAGGGTGTTACAAGTGAAGTCCTGATGGCACATTTTTGTAAATATTTTCTAAAACTTCTTTAGTCACCGGTTTTCCAAAGTTAAAAAAAAATCAAATTTCTGATTCCACATGCCTACACTTTCGAATAAGATTACATCAACTTATCATGAAATTTTAAAATGCTTTTCTCTTGAAAATGGTGCGTCCTAGCGAGATGCAATAAAAGTAGCTTTATTATAAAGAAAAGATTGGTTTTCCAAATTATATAGTCAAAAGTGTTAAAAAGTGTAAAAAAAACTTAGGGCAATTTTATATTAAGCCCTCTCCCCCTAATTTACCCACCTATGAAGATGATAAAAAAATAGGGTTTAGTCCATTAAATAGAGCGTAAAAAGATTAGTATTTGTACCAAATTTCACTTAGTTACCTTTAAAAGTTTAGAAAATATTAACAAAAGTGTGTCAACAAGACTTTTAACACCCTGTATCTCGGAAAAGAAACGTTTTCGGACCTATGTTGATATGAACTTCCACTCCTATTTTAGGATGTAGATTGCGCTGTTAAAATATGACCGTCTAATTTCGGGACACCCTATATTGTCATTTTATGTAATTTTCAGGCCCACATAAGTATTTAGATATAGGTAGTATAAACTACTCAAAACGAAAAAAAGAACCATTATTTAAAATTTTGATATTTCTTATTCTTATTATACATAGTCGAAATATTTGGGGGGGGGGGGGGGTACTTTATAGGGGGTCGTTTTTCTACTTTAGAAGAAGAATATCTATTTAGACTCGGAGCTATCTGTAATTTGGGCTCGGAGAAGAAAATGTTTCCAATAAAAGTTGTTTATTATGTTATTCTATATAATTTTTGTACCACATACTTTTCCTAAAATGGTCCGTATTCGAGATATTTAAGGAAAAGTGCAAATTTTGAATTTTAAAAATGACTCAAAAACGGAAAAAGAGAAAAAAACGAAATTTTGAACTGAATAATTGAAACGACATCAGATTTATTACTTTAAGGAATATCTATTATTTACGATTGAACAAGAAAATTTTTTAAATAAAAGTTGTTTGAGATGTAATTCTCTATAATTTTGGCTTTATACGCAATTTCTCTAAAAAGCACCGTAATCGAAAAATTTGAGGCAATTGAAAAATTTAAATTTTTCAATATTTTCGTAGACAATGAATATACATAAAAATGTTTCGATTAAGATATGTGAGTGGAAAATGTATGTATTTAATTAATTCTCCAAACTCTAAACATTTACAGGGGTGATACAATAGGTTGTACAAAATAGCCGAAAAAACCTGTAATAACTAGACATGAAAGTCATGTTCTGTACACATCAGATTTTTTTAGAAACATATTGGACTCTTCTATCATTATATAACAATTTTTTTCTAATTTTGACACATAAAGTGACATTTTTTGTAAATGCAGCAAGTGTCAAAATGATCTACTTTACGCAATCATATACATAATATTGAATATTATGAAACTGGTTGCGAAAAATTCATTATGTGACCAGTTGCGAAATGAAAAGAAATAAAACTAAACCTTTTCTGATTTTAAATTTAAAAATAAACGTACATTATTATTGAAGTGTAAATTAAAGAAGGACAGGTTGACTTATAAAAATAGAAATTGGTAAAACTTACAACCTAGTAATAATATTGTTTTGGTCATTATTTTCCATTCTAAATCAGCACAAAATAATTAAAACACAATATACGACAAAATAACTTACTTTCTTGAAATATAAATACCTTTAACAAGCTATATAAACATACTACACTAAGTCGTTGAGAATAAATAAATAAATAAATAAATATGATTTTCTAAATGTCAATAAAAGAATGAAGTTAATCATATGCAATTAGCAATACAAGACAGTAGTAATATTGGTTGCCTAGATGTAATTTTTTACCAAAACACAATTTTATAAATAATCCAGTGAAAATTAGAAAAAATATTGTATATAACACGTTACGAAATACCGTTTTATGTAACTCGTTCATTTTGCGGGACTTCGCATTGCCCGTCCCGCCAATAATTACTCGTTACTTTATCCATGCATTATACTCTACTATACAGGGTGTTAAAAAAAAAGTGTCACAAAATGAAATGGTGAATAGTATGACCCAAAATAAGCAGAAAAGTCTTAATAAATATATGACCGCAAATTAACGGTTTCGGAGATACGGACCATTTTGTGTTTATAACAATTTTTTATTATTATAAAAAAACAATGATATTTATAAACAATCAATAACAACATAGAGTTAGATAAGATGTTCAAAGTGCCCTCCCTCCATTTCAATGCATTGCCATTTGCACGACCGTACATAAAATGCATGTCAGCTAATTCAATATTAGTGTAAACAGGCATAACGAAAATTTATAAAATTATTCACCCACAACAAAATAATAACTGCAAATATTATCTATGAAAAAACATCGGTAGACTCCGATAAGAAAAGCAAGTTTTTGAGAATGAAAAAAGATAATCAAAAAATGATACAAAACACAAAACACTCCGTATCTCTGAAACCATTCATTTGCGGACATATGTTTATTAAGACTTTTCTGCATATTTTGGCCCATACTACCCCCCGTTTTATTTTGTGACACTTTTTTAACACCCTGTATACTATACTATTTGATGTACTCCAAAACTTTCTGTTTTTTCTGAGTGATCCATAAAAAATGTTTCTAAATTAGGCATTGGGAAAAATTACACATGTTGGAGCGTACTTATTTTTCTTTTTTAAAATGCCAGGTTAGATTTAATTCAGACAATTGTAGTATCTCTGTCGATCATGGCCTACTCTAGAAACATTTTCTGTAGATTCACCTTATATATTCTTCATTTCCCAAGTTTTTTTCATGTTTTTGTTTTGCTTTTTTTCCATCATTTTACTGTATTTCGTTTTTCTCTTATTTCAATATCTTCCTCCGCATTTTTGTTTGTTTTTGTTTTCATTATTTTTTTATAACTTGCTTGTTAATAAAAGCTTTGTTATACTCAGAAAATTCCATTATCTTGCATTATGTAAGTAAATTTATTGTTTCCCACCCACTAAGTAACGAACCACCCTATAATGCACTTCCCTTCGATGCATTTTACTTTATCTATTCCTATGTTCGTATCATTCTACTGAATATTAATTTACTCCAGCGATTATGAACTGTCTAACAGGTAAGAAATTCAAGATGATAGAGTATCAAGGCATTATGGTCGGAACTATCTTAATTTAGTTATGAACTCGGGGTAAACCTCCACTTCCTGTTACACTTCCTCACTGTTTACAAAACATTTTCTGCCGCAAAATGATGAGCATAGTTTTAGATATTAAAACATAGGTTCCAACTGAAAATATGTAACAAAAAAAACTGTAAAATAATGTTAGAGAAATTCACAAGATTTTTTACTTTATTATTTGTTTGCAAACTATGACAGTTTGTGTTATACTACTTTTCTGATGACCTACCAATTTTTTAAAATCTATATTTTACTTTGCTGAGCATTCTAGTTTAAAACGTTTGATTTTAAATCAGTTCCTAGAAATTTGACCAAGTCAAGTGTGGTCAAGGGCACATACATTGATTACTATACGGTACATGAGAGACGTTCGACACACCCAACATAGGGCGTGGCCATTTTGATGCAATTACTACTAGGTTAGGCAACACATTTTTCCAAAATGTTAAATTGTTAGCCTACATCTTATTATTTTGAGATTTTAAATGAAGGCAACCAATGTAGAACAAACGTTCATTTATTTTAAATAATATACAAGAAACTTCTTTAAAGTAAAGTTATAATTGCGAGTGCATCTTGAAATAGAGGTGAGTGGTTTTAAATTATTTCTAAAGCTGTGCTTATCATTTTACCTTAAAATTATGATATTTTTCGCCAGTCCCATGCCCATGAACAAACATTTTATTTTTGTAATGTAATAAAAATCTTTGAGGCTAATCAATTTAATATAATATTTTGCATTTTTTCAGCTGCAAATATGGTACGAAACTATAAAATAATAACAAAGAAATGTGAGATTAAAGAAGTTCTAACTAAAAGATATTACCAGAAGAATATACTCTTGCAGGCAAGCTGCAAACGATAGTTGGTTTGTGTTTTTATCTTATAATTTATCTGAGACAGACACGTTGAATTTGTATAACACTCATTTATTTTTTAAATTAGTTGTATGTAGTTGTTAAATTTTTAACTAAAACAGATGTATTGTTCATCTACAAATGAGTCTTTTTTCAATTGTTACACAAGAAAATGCTGAATATTTTCTATTCAAGAAAATACCCCTATGGGTATTGCTGCCGCCACCACCACCACCACCACCACCACCACGACTATTCCTATTCCTATTCCTATTCCTATTCCTTTCGCGGGCGATGTCCTTCGGGAAAATTCACCCATGATTTGATTTTTTTATGAAAGAAAATATAAAAATCGAAACGTTAAGCATATTGTGTCTTCAGGAATGAACGTTTATTGTTTATTTCATACTCTTTTTACTTTGTTTTCCACAATAAAAACATCACATCGTAGCTTGTTGACACAATTAAATGACAAATGTGATGACAAATGGAAATAGAGGTTACGTTAAATAACATCCGGTCTGCCATATTATTTGCCCAAATCGGCCAATTTTTCGGAACGTTTTTTAGGGGGCTATATCCTATCCAGTAAAATAATACAGATCAGTGTTCTCCATATAGTAAGAGAAAATCGAAGTATGTGGGTCAAGGGTCTTACGTCATTATAATGACGTTCTATTAATCTGATTTAAAATGTTTGGTTTATATTGACACTAACTTGACAATGCGCATGACATTGTCAGATATCGCCAATTTTTGTTTGTGTATTATGAATTGTAGTTAGGATTTGGTTTTGAATTTGTAAGGATAAAAATAAATATTTGTTTTGTGTACTGATCACAGATGAATAGAAAATTGGTGTTGTAGTTGCTTTGGCCTCTGAAATTTTATCAAACCTTTTGCCATGTTCATCAATAAATCTTGACTATCTTGAAAATAAATTGGCTTTTCATTTACCTTAAATGCGTCCATATCTAGGTACTCAGCTAGAGTTGCCAGACGGCTCGCTTCAGACGTAATTGTCTTGCGTTTTAACTTGCTGGCATGCGTTACGCCAAAGTACGAAAATGCCCCTCATTTCAACTAAATGTTACGCTTTTTAAATAATAAGTTATATATAAAGAAATATTTGACAATTTTTGACCTTTTTTTGAGAAACTTCAGAAAAAAGACCTGATAGTTTATAAAAATATAAGCGGGAGACCTTTTTTTTAGATCTCCACAAAGAAAGGATCTTATTTTATAAAAATACCTGTATTTTTTAACCTGATCCCTGTCGTCATCGTTGTCCCTTTCGTAATTCTGGCAACCCTAACTCAGCCTTTATTTCGATTTTATAAATAACACAACCAAACAATAATTTAATAGTTAAAAAGTAAAAGTTTTACATTTGTCATTTCATTTGACATTTCATACCCGTGGTGACCCCGTTTTTACTGTGAACATGTTAAACTTGACCATTTCAAGACAATATTCAATAAGACGTCATTGTTTTTGATTTATATCAGTGTAGTCAATCATATTCAAGACTATCTGATTTAAAATCGCCTAAAATGTTACATAATGCGCTTTTGCGTTAAAGATAATCGTACAATTTAATAAATATCTATTTGATAGTCTGACAAGTCTTTGATTAAAGGGAACAAAATTTTGACAGTTACTATTTTCAAAAAGAACAGAACTTATTAGCTTGGTATTTATGTACGTAACGGAATCTTTGAACGTGATTTTCACCCCTTTCAAAACGTCGGATTGATTTGAAACTTTGCACACTTACCAAGGACCGAGGACAATTGCAATAATTTAAACAGTTTGCCCCATTATCCTGATCAGAACCTTCAGTATTAGCGATTTTCAAAATCCGATATCGTATGTTATCCCTGTGGTACCTTTTTATCAAATTTTTTTCTATGTTAGAGGTTGAGGGGAAGGAGGTGCATTTTTTACCATCGATGTACTCATTATTATGATTAGTCCCAATAAAACCCAGCTCAAGTTCGCTTTGGATGCAGTTAGTCAGTTATCCCTAAGGTAACTTTTTTAGAAATATTATTAAACCATTCCGCAGATATCACAGAGGTTGTATAAAATGGGGATACCAGCGAAATCGTCTAATATTAAGGTGGATTTCAGCGCAATCACCGAAATCGTAAAAATTTTAGATGATTTCCGAAATATGGATGCGTTTTGACCTTTACGACTCGATTTTCCATAAACAAACAATTTCAAAAAAGTTAAGCACGAATTCTTCAATTCAATTCAAACAAAACTGAATATATGGATAAATACATTCGCACGGAGGTATATTTGTATAAGTAAATGAAATTGAATAAAAAAGTTTTTAGAACAGTGTGAATAGTTTAAAAAAATTAAAAACACACGAAAAAGAAACTAAAAAGTAGAACATAATTTTCAATAAATTTAAATTGACAAAAAAATTTCTTTTTTGTAGAAAGGCGTGGGATGCTTGATGTCAATTGTTATAATATTTTAATGACAGATATTGATGAAAGTAGTCATCATGGAAATATCTTAAAAAGCACCCCACGCTTTTCTATAATAAAATAATTTTTTTTCACTACTAGCTTTATCTTGTTGCCAAGTTCCGCTCTTACTTGTCAATTTACTAGTTACATACCGAAGATCTCTATCATAATGAAAATCTGGACATCATATTAGTTTCTGTCGTTCCTCCTACTGGTATTGGGATGACCTACACCAACGAACCCAATACCTTTCGCTCGACTCGGTGTACGGTTTCGTTAATTTATATTACACCACAAAACAGCCGATCATTTGGTGTGGTCTAATTTGCACTGGTGAACACTGCACCAATAGTGAACAACAGAACCTATGACAATACAGATTATATGTATTTATTAAGTACATAAGAGGATGGGATAAATAAACAAATACATATAAAATAAGTCTAATAATAATACTATTAATGAGCATTCAGTAAGTGGCATTCAAATATTTTATTAAGTTAAAATACTTAAAATATACTTAGACCTTTACTAAGTAAACTACTTTTTGGGGTTATTATTATACTTGGGGTTATTATTATGCCTACAGAAATTTAATTATACTTGTATACAAAAATTACAAGTAATTCTAAATTGTTGCCTTAAATAAAAGAAAAATATGCTCCCAGTATCTTGAGTATTTCACGGTTCAAATATATATTTTATCTATAACTATCAGTAAATAAAAAATACGTTGTTTGGTATAAAAAAAAATCCTATATTAACACAACTCTAAATACACAGTAGGCGGCGACATACAGTTCTTTTTATTGTAATCGGACCCTATAAAAATATATGCATTTTAAATTGGCAAGATAAAAATGCCTGATGCGCTCTGCAACATTTAATGGGACAAATAGCATAGCATTGAACGAAAATAATTGTTTATAATTATGTATACCTAGTGTAACATGTACTTAGTCCATGTTATTAATTTCA
The DNA here is from genome assembly GCA_927349885.1 of Psylliodes chrysocephalus. Classification (NCBI taxonomy): domain Eukaryota; kingdom Metazoa; phylum Arthropoda; class Insecta; order Coleoptera; family Chrysomelidae; genus Psylliodes; species Psylliodes chrysocephalus. The sequence goes on from OV651821.1 coordinate 31,020,954, forward strand.
AATTAAAATTCAAATATTGTACAAGTTCCATCTAACGGGAAATAGCAAAGTCAAATTAATGAATTCAAAGTTTTCTTGTCGTGTTTTTGGCATATCGATTTGTATTCATAGTATCGTTATGCGCAAGACACCAAAGGCGAGACGAACCCGTTGAAAGCGTTCTGTCTTTGCGCTCTGAATTTTGCCGTCAGAAAGACGCATGTCGTTATTATCTTTTTGCTAACTAGAATTAAGGCTGGGGTAAGTCTATTCATAGATTACTAGGTTTTTAGAGTCATTTTCTTATTATAGCTACTGTTTAATAATCTTATCTACTGTTTAATAATTTTCTTTGTCAAATTGGATGTCTTTAAAGGTAAAATCATGTCGGCAGCCATATTTAAAATGGTCAGAAATCTGTGCAGTAATTTTGATTTTAAAAATATATTTAAATATCTGTCCAAAAAAAATGGAAGTTGTTTCCTCACAAGAAACATCCCTTCCTGTAAAGACATCTTTTGTTTGATGAATAAATCATTTTCATTTCTTTCTTTTCCTAATTCAGAATAATTCCTGGCCCGTACGCCGTACGTCTTAGGCCGTACCGAAAGTCGTATCTTCCAGGAGCCTTACGAAAGCCCTACAGAAGCCGTATGAAGTTTTTTTTAAGAAGATCCTAACTTGCTAGCTGTATAGAATGTCAAGACGATAAATGATTCCTTGCTAGAATCAACCAGTTCAAAGGATTCCGGATTTCCTCATGTGGCATTAGTATAGAGAAACACAAGGTTCTGGAATAGAAATCTCTGCTAAGAACGAAGTACACCCATCAGAAAAGCAACGCAGCAGTACCCAACAACACCAAAACCAAATCAGATAAGCTTTTATTTTTTTTATGACAAATCATTTTATATAAGTATCCTTATTTGGCAAATTATCAATTATTAAACAACCTATTTCTCATAAGTACTCATATCTAGTAAATTATTAGGTTATTTCAATATTTAACAAATCATTTTATATAAGTATCCTTATTTGGCAAATTATCAATTATTAAACAACCTATTATTTATTTAACGAGATCTTATTATTTAGAATTTATTTGCGGGAGTTAGAGGTTGTGATTTACTCTAGCTCCAAAGTCACTTTCATTGAATATTTGCTAAAACAAATCACTGGCGCCCGCAGGTAACTTCTAGGCACCCTCAACCCTTCCTAGTGACTCCATTTAAAGAAACGAGTACGACCCAGTCCTGAGATTCTCAACCGCTGAGTGCATAACATCATAACCTCTGTTTATGTTCTAAATAGGGGTTATAGCGCGAACAACGTAGCAAATTACTGGAGACAAATCGTTGATTATCATCTTTTCAATAAAAGCGGCCAGTAGTAGTGTATACATGTGTAATTGAAGATTCCAAAGCAAAAAAGATGAAGGTCATTAAAAGTTAATTTTCTGTAAATTACATTTTAAGTTTCGAATCCAAAATACACTTAGACCAGGAATATTAAGGAAAATGAGTTAGATACCAATTTATGCAACATTTATTGGATAATATCATATGAAAAACGTCATGTCTTTGTTGTTGTTCTTCTTTACGCACGTCGGATATTGATCTTGCTGTATTTTCCCGTGATATTAATCGTTTTTGCTATGTACACCATTTTTGTTTCTGAAATAACTCTGTGATTTTGAGTTTTATTTCTGTGTAAACCAGTTTATCATAGTCTTACTATAGACTATCAGCCCTTTTATGGTATATTTAACTCCATTTTAGAAAAAAGTAATTCTCATCGGTTTTCTGCTGTGGTATTATTGGGTTCTGTGGGTATTAAAATATGTTATTATTTTTCAAGCCGAAAATACAGAGATAAAAGTATAAGATTCTAATATTCGGATATCTGGTAAATATAATTGAAACGTTAGGTATTATTATGGGTATCATGTATCTTTACTTAAATTAAATTTTTAATTATAGTTTTGTATACAATTTATTAGGGAAATGTAATGCATTACTACGCACATTGCCCCAACAGAGCTTTTAAACTATTGACACAGACAATCAAAAATATGGGATACTTTCAGGATGAAACCCAATAATTATAGTACCTACTAGTACTAGATTTGTAGGTACATCACCTACAGTATATTATTTACACTATGATAAAAAGATAAATGTTAATTTAAACTCAAACGTCACTATTAAATATAAACTTAACCAATAAATGAACAAACAAACTAAATAATAATCTCAATACATTTATAGGTGAACCTTCTGTATATATATTTTTATTCTTGATTGCGCATTTTTTACCATTAATTATTTTGTCATGCTTTTAGCGTTGTCTCTTAATATGCAAATTATTTCAAAATAACTTTATTATAATCTTTTATTTTGGTCCCAAAAACCTACTTAATCAAGAAACAATTACCGCAATCCTTAGACAAACAATCACACACTCCATTTTTGGTTATTTTTGGCCTACAACACAGCGATAATCTAGCCTTTCTTGCAAATCTCCAAACCAAACACTAGACGAGTGGAACGGCGACTGCAGCGCCTGCGGCGGTAGAAATCTGGAGAGACTCTGTCAAAAGCAAATTAATTAACTATCTGCTAAAGAAAATAAACAAACTAATTTACATGAAGTAAATCTGGGGATCATTTAAATCTATATACGTAAGGATTTACATCCTGGCCAAAATAAGCTGCCTATCTACATAGAAGGTAGTTGTAAACATAGGTATAGGGATGAACATTAAGTTAAAATAAAGTTTGATTTAATGATATACGTTGATCTACGATTTGTAAGTAAGACGTTCAAATTACCATATATACCGCCTAATTCACAAACGATCTTTAAATGTACGTGTGATTTACGGGTAAATTTTAAATACTATTGGGCGATAGACAGACTGTTATATAATTGGTAATTGGAAATGAAAGATTATCCATTTTTCTCAAATGTAGTCGTATATTCAATAAGAAAAAACTACTCAAAGTCGATAGCAAAATAAAATTTCATGTTTAAGATACAACAAAGCGACTAGTGTTGGCCTATGTGGCCATCATCAGGCCTGTTACACAAAATTAATGTTGGCAATAGGTTTAAAATTTAGACAGTGTAATACTTACACAGTATGAAATGTTAAAAAATTTAAAAAAATATACATCCAGTGGTATGAAGAGGTTTGTAAAAATTAATATCAATAAAATACATTTTTTAACGAGTGGTGGTAAAAGATTATATAGAAATGTTTAATATAAAAGAAACGACGGTATCAAAAATTATAATAAAATTAAAAAAACATGTATAAAATAACAAATCTGCCAATACGTTATTAAGGGTTAGTACTCAAAGGGTATTTAGTAATTAGAGAGAAACTTGTGAATCACTATTCTCACTTAGAGTGATATCAATAGACTAGTTAAGGAGGTCCTTTCGCCACCAATGTTAAATAAAAAATATTAGATTATGACTAAAATTAATTTTTTTCTAATAGTAGATGTCCTTATTTATCTAATAGTAAACTTTTAACTATACCTTACCATGCAAATTTTTGAGAAAATTTTTTTTTAAAAATGTGTGTGTTTGTACAGTGTTTTATGAGAAAGTAAGACTTCAACAACAATTTTCGAATTATAATTAATTTTACTATTATTTATTGATTAGATGGAGTAGAAAAAAACTAAAAATAAGGTTTTTGAAATATTTAGGTTTTGTTTTTTACAATAAAATATATAGGTTACCGTGGAATTTATTGAGAAATTATTATTAAAAAATCACACAAATTGAAAATTTTTCTCTAACCGCCAAGGTCAATGAGTGTTAAGACGTTAAGATTCATACCCCCGCCGTCGTGAGGTCGCCACCGTCACCGTTTATAGGACGCGCTTGTGCAGTGTTGCCAATAGCAAAAATTTTACACGATTTTTGAGTATTCTTAACCAACCAATGAACTTTTATGAATTGATTTATAGTTTATTCATCCAAGATTATAGCGTTTTTCATTTAGTAGTATGCATTATTGCTGAAAAGTCATGTTTTAAAATATTTTCATCGTCACTATTGCATTTATTAGTGACTTCAAGCGTTAGGGGTAATTGATGAGAATTATCACCATTTGACCGTGACAACATTGCCTACTTGATACCTACATAATCACAATAATATTTCTTATTTCTTTATTATTTTTATGAATTTTGTGAGTGAATTGTTTGTTTTTGAACTGTTTATTAAATAATAAAATGGAAATAAAGCAGAAAGTCAATAGTGAAATGTAAATAAAGCAGAAAGTCAATAGTGAAATGTAAATAAAGCACAAAATTAATACCATAGCATAAAGTTTATTTAATAGGTAGTGTCGGGATTAGTTTCAGCATACAGTGACCACCATGGAGGAAGGATTAATGTGACATTACCTTAGAGATAATGAATAAACTTTCAGTCAAAATACGTCTTCTTGCTAACACAAGATACCTATATTATAAGAAATAAGAAAAACCGGATAAAACTAAAAAAATGAGAACACTTGAATCTTTTTCATTTTATTTTAATATTTTGCATGTACCTATTATTATTGCCATATTTTTAGCTATTTTTAGTTTTAGTTTAAATAATACCCGAAATTTACAGTTTATAAATAAATCGTTATAAATATAAATAAATGGTTTTATTTCATAAAAAAATATAGCACTAAAACATGATTAAACCATTATAGTTACGATTTGTTTGCTTATTGTACTCAAATCTCAACTTCAATGGCACACATAATATCCACGTTCAAAGCGTGCTTCTAAAAAATTATTCAAAAATGGCCGCCATCGTTTAGTTTATACTCCAGCCACTGTGAGGGCGCTGAAATCAGCTACGAAAATTATACAAGAGTGTACTGTCTATAAACAATATGTTGGAATCATATGGAAAACTTTTTTATTATTAATTTTAGGAAAAAAGTTATTATTCATAAAAAGTTCTGCATTATCTAAAACCTAGAATACAGTCATCAAATATCCAATTTTTTCAGTGGTATACGAGATTTGTCAAAAAATATGAGTTTTACTCAAGAGTAAAGTACCTTTATTCTTTATACGACAAAATTAATTTGAAATGATATTATTTCCAAGGGCGTTTTTCTACGTATATATCTGTTATTTGCCCTTGGAAAAGAAAATTCTTTAAATAAAGTTGTTTGTGATGTTATTCCCTATAATTCTTGTCCTATACATGTTTTCCCCAAAATCGATCGTATTCGAGTTATTTGAGGAAAAGTGCATATTTTGAATTTTGGAGATAACCTAAACTTTAATCCATCCTGCGATGAGCTTATTAAATTTTGGGAAGAGTCGAAGCATGGCGGATACTGTATAGGGTGTTGTTATTTTACTTTAAATGATATCTCTGGTATTTACGATTAAGGAAGAAATTTCTTTAAATAAAAGTTGTTTGCGATATCATTCTCTATAATTTTTGTTTCATACATGAATTCTCTAAAATTAACCGTAATGGAGAAATTTGAGCAAACGTGTAAAATTTTAATTTGTCAGTATTTTCGTTTGCAAATATATATATATTATAATGTTGTTCAAAGTGACACTTTATGAATAATCAAAATGTATGATAAATTTTTAAATTCAACTTATTCCTAGATGTAACACTCAGTATTTTTTTTTATTATTTAATTGAATTATAAGTACGTCCTGTATATCAATTTTTATGTTGAATCGGATATCAAAGGAGGAGAGAGTTTTTTGAAGGTTGTTGGGGGAATGTCAATTTAGAAGATAGCGATGTCAAAATTATTTTTGGCAAAAGATTTATTTTGAAAAATAGGGAAAAGAAATTATAAAAACACATTGAATAAACAAATTTATATACTCAGATACATAAATATAGTTGTATAAAGTAGGAAGTTATAAGGTACAATATGGTTACTGAAAGTCATATCTAACAGCATTCCGGAGAGATATCAAAGAAACCCAGAGGAGAAATAATTCAAAGATGGTGAAAACATACTTTTGGAAATAGACAGTTTTATAATAATACAACAGTGAGTAACAATTTTACGAACTAATCACTATTGATCACTTTTTAACAAACTGCGTGAGAAAAGACGTTGTTGGTAGTTATATTTTTTTTGTAGATTTTAATTCTAGTTTGTAGTATAGTTGTGGTATAAATGGTGAGCGAATGAGTTTAGTAGTTTAGGTTTAGTAATTTAGTATCCCCATGAATGTAAATACATGGGTATTTTGGTAATTTGTTATTTTAAAATTGGGATTTACCTATTTAACATTGTGTTTGAAATAAATATTGTAATCTGGTGTTAAAAATTTGTTTATTGAATATAGAACATACAGGTAGTAAAATAAGTCAAGGCATAAGTTTTATTTTTTTTTGATTATTGATAAATACAAATTGATAAAATAAAAAATAAAATTAAATAAAATTTAAATAAAATTTAAATAAAAAAAATCTAAATAAATTTTAAATGAAAGTTAATAAAATTTAAATAAAAGTTAAAAAAGATTGAAATAAAATTAAAAAAAAATTAAATAAATTAAAATATAATAAATAAAAGAAGATAAAACAAAATAAAACAAGTGTTATTCTGAATAATTTTGAAACACCCCTGAGATTAAGAGAAAGAAAGCCGAGGTAAATAATTTTTATAAATAAATTAAAAAAAAAAGTAAATGATATACAGTATGATATCATTACAAATGGCGCTAGCCAACGTGGGGAAATTTGTAAATGTGTTGTGTAAATAATTAGTTTTTTTGTGTTAGTACCTTATTTGAAATATTTGTGTATACGGTATTAATTTGAGTAATTTATAATATTTAAGTGTGTTATTTAAAATAAAGTGTGACAGAGTGATAGTTTTTTATTAATAAGTAGTTAAAGACAAACAAGACAAACCAAGAAAATGGAACAAGTTACAGGAAAGAAGATGACTGAATTAAAAATGATTGAGGTAAAAGAAGAATTGCAAAGAAGAGGTCAGGAAGCGATTGGACCGAAAAAAGATTTATTAAAAACCCTACAAGAGATTTTGATAAAAGAAGGAAAAGATCCTCAAACGTACATCTTTCCAGAACAAATTGGAAATGTAAAAAGTTTAGAAAATATAGAAGAGATTGAAATTAAAGAAGTACCTGAAGAACGATTTGAAAAAGTACCTGAAGCAGAAATAAAACATGACGAAACACAACTGATAAATCAGGACATTGAAGTAACACCAGAAAAAGTGAAAGAAAATCCTATAATGAAAATGATGGAGATGATGATGAATGAAATAAAGAACCTAAAGAAAGGGCAAGAAGAAATGAAACGAGACATTAAAGATGAAATTAAAGAAGGAGTTGAAAGAATGGAAAAGAAGTTTAACTTAATGGAAACAAAACAGAAGATTATGGAACAAACATTGACAGTACAAGATTCTAAGATAGAACAGACAAATAGTGAAGTTGAAAGAATAGAAAGAAATGTAACAGTTAACAGTAAAAATATAGTTTTGTTAAAAAACAGGATGGAAGAAGAAGTTAGTACAAGAAAACTTGAAAATATCAGAAGAGGAAAATAGGAAAACAAGAAAAGAGACAGAACAAGATATTAGATTATTAAAGAAAGACTTAGAAATGAATGGGAAACAACTCAAAAATTTGGAAGAACATATTAAAGAAGGATTCAAATTACATGAGGAGATTATCACTTCTGAAATGAACAACACGAAAGGAAAAATCCAAGAAATGGAAAGAAACTTACAGCAAGAACGAGAATATAGAAAGGCAATTGAAAACAATATGGGAAAAAAGTCAGATTGTTATGACGACAAGTGGAGCAGACATCACAAAATTTGATGGTGACATCAATAAATTGCATCCGAAAGTAATGGTGCAAATTTTGAAAAATAAAATTAAACTTATAAATAATATTGATGATTTAAGAGAAACCATAAGAGCACAATTATCAGGACACGCTTTATTATGGTATACAAGCAAAGTGTTTGAGGTGAATAATTTTGAAAAATTTGAAGAACTGTTTCTAAATTATTTTTGGGGAGAAAGCATTCAAGCATCAGTTCGAGAAAAACTTTATTTCGGTAAATTCGATTATACTAGAAGTAATAATTTAAATCATTATGCATTACAACTGTTTACATCGGCAAAATTTTTGGATCCTCCTATGTTAGAGGAAGAAATAATATTGTCCATATCACGTCATTATAAAATAGAAGTAGCTGAAACAATTGCTATTCAAAATATTAAAAATTTTGAGCAATTTTCAAGTTATTTAGTAAGAATGGAGAGAAATTTAAACACTAATAAAAACCACTATAAGAATAATAATCAATTTGATAACCAAATAACAAGAACAAATGAGCATCAGCCTAATTATCAAAATAGCCGACAATACAGTTCATATAGAAATAATAATTATAACTTTCCTAATAACAATTTCAGATATAATAACAGATTTAACAATAATTATAATAATTACAATTCTAACTACAGAAACAATAATTATCGAAACTTCAATTCTAATCCGAACTCTAATAATGCAAATAATAATAGTAATTATGTACATGCCAATGAAAGAGGAGAAAGAGAAGAAAGAAGAGTGAATTTTCAAAGAAGAGAGAGTAGTAATAATAGTCTAGACAGAGAAAGAATTACAAATGAAGAACAGAGAGAAGGTAGTACAAGATGTATAAGAAGAAATTCATCATGTGATGGATTACCACAAGAAACTGACGATCAAAATTTTTAAATATGCGCTCTACAAATCATAATTTGTATATTTGTAACTACGAACACCCTCGAGAATTCATCACATTAGATGACGATTTGCAAAATGAATGTAAATATAATTTGGTTATTATTAAAGAAAATTTAATGGGGAAATTATTGATATTTTAATAGACTTAGGGTCAGAAGCATCTTTGATAAACAATAAAATAATTGAGAATAATATAAAAATCAAAGAAAATGTAGTTGCAATTCAAAAAATTAATTTAATTGGTGCAAATTGTAAAAAATTGTATATTACCAATAAAATGGTAAATATTATTGTTTCTTTTAATGATAAACAGATCAATGTTAAGTTACTGGTAGTGCCTGATATTGTTACTGATATGGTAATAGGATCGGATATGTTAAGCAAGTATGATTGCATAGTGAATTATGAAATAGGGAAAGTTTATATACAAGGAATATGGAATAACTTTGAGAAGAAAAGTGATGAAGAAGTTGAAAGGAATAATAAAGCTGTTTTGAATTTATGTACAGAAAAAAAAAGAATCTTTAGAAATTAAGAAGAAGGAGGAAGAAAGTTTGTCTGAAATGAAGATAGATTGAGAGGAAAAATTTTATGATAAAATTAGAATGATGATTATGAAATATGAAAAGTTAATAAGTAAAGAAATGAGAGTTGCGTCCAATTATGTACATAAGATAGAAGTTAAAGATATAAATAATTTCAGAGTTAAGAGATGTCCAATACCATATAAATTTAAGAATAAAGTTAATAAAGATATACAAGAATTGCTTAGAAAATGCATTATAGAGCACAGTGTAACTCAGTATATTAATCTACTAATCATTGTTATGAAGAAAAATAATAAATGTTCCAAACTGCAATTGCCCTATGATGGACCTTATGAAATAGTTAATACATCTCCAACAGTTATTTATTAAAAGAAATAAATAGTGATAAAATTCGAGGGTGTTTAATATTTCACAAATATACAGATATGAAGATTAACATTAATATCAATTATTAAAAAGTAATTATATTAAATATTTTATCAAAAATAACCCTATAAAATGAGTTAACGTGTATTTTGTGCAAATTTGCAAAATATCTGAACTTTGGTTCAATAAAAAAAAAAGTTCTTTAAATAATATCAATATATCAAAAATGTCTATAATTAAATTTTGGTGTTATTAAAATGTTTCCAGGTGGAAAATTTTAATTAACACAAAATTTGGGGAATTTATAATGTTGTTCAAAGTGACACTTTATGAATAATCAAAATGTATGATAAATTTTTAAATTCAACTTATTCCTAGATGTAACACTCAGTATTTTTTTTTATTATTTAATTGAATTATAAGTACGTCCTGTATATCAATTTTTATGTTGAATCGGATATCAAAGGAGGAGAGAGTTTTTTGAAGGTTGTTGGGGGAATGTCAATTTAGAAGATAGCGATGTCAAAATTATTTTTGGCAAAAGATTTATTTTGAAAAATAGGGAAAAGAAATTATAAAAACACATTGAATAAACAAATTTATATACTCAGATACATAAATATAGTTGTATAAAGTAGGAAGTTATAAGGTACAATATGGTTACTGAAAGTCATATCTAACAGCATTCCGGAGAGATATCAAAGAAACCCAGAGGAGAAATAATTCAAAGATGGTGAAAACATACTTTTGGAAATAGACAGTTTTATAATAATACAACAGTGAGTAACAATTTTACGAACTAATCACTATTGATCACTTTTTAACAAACTGCGTGAGAAAAGACGTTGTTGGTAGTTATATTTTTTTTGTAGATTTTAATTCTAGTTTGTAGTATAGTTGTGGTATAAATGGTGAGCGAATGAGTTTAGTAGTTTAGGTTTAGTAATTTAGTATCCCCATGAATGTAAATACATGGGTATTTTGGTAATTTGTTATTTTAAAATTGGGATTTACCTATTTAACATTGTGTTTGAAATAAATATTGTAATCTGGTGTTAAAAATTTGTTTATTGAATATAGAACATACAGGTAGTAAAATAAGTCAAGGCATAAGTTTTATTTTTTTTTGATTATTGATAAATACAAATTGATAAAATAAAAAATAAAATTAAATAAAATTTAAATAAAATTTAAATAAAAAAAATCTAAATAAATTTTAAATGAAAGTTAATAAAATTTAAATAAAAGTTAAAAAAGATTGAAATAAAATTAAAAAAAAATTAAATAAATTAAAATATAATAAATAAAAGAAGATAAAACAAAATAAAACAAGTGTTATTCTGAATAATTTTGAAACACCCCTGAGATTAAGAGAAAGAAAGCCGAGGTAAATAATTTTTATAAATAAATTAAAAAAAAAAGTAAATGATATACAGTATATCATTATAAAAAAATGTTCCGAGTAAGATGTGTGTGAAAAATGTAAGTATTTAGTTTATCCTCTAAACATTTACAGGGATGATACAATAGGTTGTACAAAATTGGATTAACTAGACCAGAAAGTCATGTGCTGGACACAAAACTTTCTGATTAGAAAATTAAAATTTGAAACTTTTTATTTCATTTGGTCCTGGTCACAATAACCTACATTATCTCTGTTAGAGACACAGTTGTATAAACACGGCTTAATCGAACACATTTATCTACGGTGAACGAGCTCTTTATTAAATCAATTTGTAATTCTTCAACCATGGGCGGGGCATAATTGATCCAAATTGGGGAAATTACCGATTTAATGAAACGAGACGACCGGGATGAGATCACTGGATCATTGATTGCTTTCAATTGAAGCAATAAAAACATCCTAGACGGATTCTGGTTGTTTTTTTTTTTTAATTATTTTCGGTCAGTTTTATAATAGAGCTTAGAATTGGAGAAAAATTGTCTAGATAACGAATGTCGGCTTTCATATTATATTATTTATAAAACGAGCGTTATCTTTATAGTTTTTAAAAATAAAATAAAAGAAAAAAATTTTGATACAAATCGTTTTGCAAGGTTTTATTTTGCCATCTATGAAATTTATCGCAATATATACAATCGATGTGAAGTATCATTATTTCTTACAATTTTATGTGTATGTTTCATAAGAGAAGAGTTGTTTATGTTTGTATAAGAACTTAAAAGACAAAAATGTTTTTAAAATAAGACAAGGAGACTTGTTGCGTCCAATAGTGATTTGAGATAAGTTTTGTAATGCATAGTCATGACGTCACGCTACGTTGGTATCAGAAGTGAGATATTGAAAATAATTGGTATAAATGGCTAACAAACTTAGTCATTTAAAAGTAATGGAGTTACTTCGGGGCCTAGAAGATTGTGAGCTGGAGAAGAAAGGAAAGAAAGCAGAGCGAACATAGCTACTTAAAGAAGCAATATAAAATAAAGGATTGGATCTGGAAACCTATCTATTTTCGGATGATAAAACTTTTGCTATAATTTCTTCAATGTCTTCCGATAAGGAAAGCAAGATCTCTTTCATGGAAACTAAATGTCTTCCAATATGACTTCTATAAAAACCGAAACTTCTTCTGATAATTCTTCTATAAAAAATGATATTTTTTCCTTGGAATATAAAGTTTCTTCTGATATTACATTACATAATAATGTTTCTTCCTTAGAACCTAAAGTTTCTGTCATTTCTTCCTTAGATAATAAATATTTTTTCCTTAGCAGAAAATATGTCTTCTGAAATGTCTTCTATGGAAATTTAAGTTTTCTGTGACATCTCTTCTATAAGAAATGAAATGTCTTCTGTTGAGGAGAAAATAATAATAAAAATAATAGTAGAAATATAGAAAACAGGACAGGCTAAAGAAGGCGAAATAAAGTGAAATGAGGTGGATGGAGTCAAAGTTGAAATTGGAAGCAACTGTAAATTAATTTTGTGTTAAAGCCCGACGCGAAGATGACACGAAACAACTATCTTAAATAGTTCGAATCAGCTTTAGATGTTCTTCAGACTATAACTGTGGAAGACGGATGACTTTGAACAACTTAAAAAGATACATACAATATGGCCACATATCCTTGGATCATTTGTATCAATTACAGCTAAAGAATCGCAAACAGAAACGTGACGAAATTCTTCAAGAAGATAAACTCGACTAATAGGTTAACATGATGAAGAGCCTTACTGAAAAGAAGATAAAAACGAAGACTATTAGGTGCTGGAATTACGGGGAACTGGGACATGTACGCAGTTCGTGCAAACGCTTTGAGGTCACAATAAACCAAGACAACAAGCAGCAGAAAAACTAGAGCTGGTCATCTTTGAGGGGGTAACTTCGACCCGGAACTGTTTCAAAAACCCTCTCATACTGATAGTTTTCTTGAAATGTCTCGATGATAGTGTATACGTAGACAGCGAAGTAAATGGTTGAACTAGGACCATTATACGACCCACAACCATAAATAACTGTAAAAGACAAGATTGCCACTGCTAAAGGTGAAAGAGCCAAATCCATGGAGAAATCCAAGTTCAATTAGGAATTGGTACCTACAGAAAAATTCACTCATACTTCCCGCGGGCCTCATGTTTGACATGCCGGGGACGACGGCAATAATAATATCGTGTTGAAGAATTTTCTGGAAACTTCGAGTACCAGTGCAATGCCCAGCATTTTTGTATAAATAGGCTGTATGCTGTCGGGGAAGTTAAGTTGAAGATAGTCATTCGAATTGTTATATAAATTAGATTTATGAGTGTCAAATATAAATCGCTAGGTATTTTAGTATAAATTAATTAGTGTTTAGTGTATTTAAATTATACAAAAAAAATTGTTTCAAATAAATAAACGCTATAATATTATTAAACCGTATATTACAAAAATATAGATATACACTTAAAATAATAATAATAAGTCGCAATTTCGGACAAACTGTAGGCTGATTTATGATTAAATTATAAATATTACATATATTTAATATAAAAAATGTGGCGCAACTTATTTTACCAGAAACAAATTACGACATGTAAAATTGTATTCAAAACATTTTGTTTGGGGCCACGGCAACAAAACAAACGCGGCAATTTTTCTGGGTGTACGAGTCGTATGTGACGGGTGAAAAGTTGGAAAAGCCAAACAATAGACCTTGCGGGTAGCGAATTGTAATCTACTCGAAAACTTTCCCACTGATTTTCCAGTGATTTCGGTCGATTTTGTGCACATTTCAAATGACATTTTACGCTACGTTTAGTTTTCCCATCATCTAGCGGAAAATGTTTAGATAGCGGAGTATCGGTTTGTGTTCCAAAACGTTTGTTTTGGCGCTTTAATGCAATCCGTTTGACATTCATCGGCTATTGATACTGCGCTTTTGATTCTAATGGAGATTGAGTATTTTTATTCGATTTGGTTAAAGGTAAAAATTACCAGGAGATAAAGTTTGAAGTTCAACATTGGGGAAAATCTTTAAGCTCGTCTGTACGAAAATTAATATAAAGATTTTGGTGCCATTATTAAATTTACCCTAAATAGAAATTGAATAACGAACAATTATATGCATATAATAGGAAGCTACCATTAAAATTAAAATAGATATAACAGTAATAAATGGATGTATATAAACTATGTACATAAACTATAAACTATTTGAGGGAAAAATTCCAATTTCTTAAATGTGACCAATTTAAAAATGTAAAAAAAAAATATTTCAAAGACCGTGTCACAGCAAATTTGACTGTCCACCGACCTTTTTCCTCCTGAAAACAACTACTCCCTTGGCTAATACTGCAACAGGCGTTGCAATATATCAGTACAAAAAGAGTACAGATAGAATAGTAGTTTGTGCAACAAGAGTGGATATGGACAATCCACTCGAGTTGTACAGTATATTTTTTCTACTACCCACTAAAGAAAATCTGCAAATATTAAAAATTATTTTAGGTTATTAGGATAAAATAATTAATTTAAAAATAATTTATGACTAACTTAAAAAATAAAATAAAATGAAAAAAAGAACAAAAATTTCACTTCCTTTTTCTCCTTCTGAGATTTGAACTGGAGTCTTCCGTCTGAAAGGCAAGAACCCTGACCACAAAAACATCTACGCGTTTATTTTTTTGCTTTAATACTCGTAATTAAATTGACTTCATATAGTTTTATTTAAATTAACAAATTATTTATAATTATAGACGAAATAAAAATATAAATTATTGTCATGAAATTCCTAAAGCCTACCCTGTGTCTATAGCAACCGCGACCTTAAGCTGGCATCGACTCATGCTCGAGGCGATGGAATGTTCTGGGAATGCTGCTGAGGCTCGAGCTCGAGAAACGGGTATAACAGGGGGAGTGTGCCGTTGAATCAGAGGTGGAATTTTCGAGAGCATCTGGATACTTCTAGTAGCACAGTTGGACTTAATATAAATAGCCGACTCATCGTCGGGCCGTTTTAGTTTAGTTTAGAGCGTTGTAATGAAAAGTTAGAGTGCAATAAATGAATTATAATTGTTAGTTAGTGTCTAAGTATTATATAAATTAAATAGTACGTCTGAAATAAATTGTAAATAGTGGGTTTTAAATAAATAAACAATAAATAAATTAGACTATCGTCACATGATTTATAGATTCTACACAAGAATAACTCATTTTAATGTATGTTTAATCTCAATAACTAAAAAATATACTGACAATTAGTTTGACAGAATTGTCACTTAGGTATTTCAAATTTTAAAAATAATGTCACTCGGTTGATCAAAATATGAAGTGTGATTGGTGGATTTAATTTTTTTGCAGTGTTCTCACTACTTAAAATGAATATGAACTATATTCGTTCAGTTGAAGGCAATAGCATACTTTTTCGCTTTGTAATCTGTGCTTAGATAAGCTAATATCCATATGGATGTAGAAAAAATCATTTTCCGCCTACCTCTATCCAAAGTATACATTTTCTGGCCTCATTGCAGGGAGCAAAGTCGTACTTTTCCTCCCTAGGGAGGAAAAGTACTTTTACTCCCTAGGGAGGAAAAGTAAAAGTGACGTCATGGTATGTCATAAATGAAATAGCTTATACGGCATTGACGACCTAAACTATATTCTATTATATAAGTATAAATTTTACCGTTTATTTATAGAACACCCTGTATTTTGCAAAATAGTAAAAACCAGTAAATTGTTATTTTAATTTAATTTTTACATTAATAATTTGACTTCAATTCATAGATTCATCCCGATTTTCGAATTTAGGACAGAAATATTATAGCATGCTATGGTCGATTGACAGATCAGTTTCAAAGTGTGTTACGCTATAATATATCTACAAAATATAAAATATTATTTAAAAAATGAGTGATTTAAGCGAATTTGAAGATATAATTAATACACCACCGGATATTTTGGAACAGGTTAATGCAACAGTACAATCTCTATTACCCCAAAAATCTAAAGAAAAATACGAAAAACAGTATTTACATTTCAAGCAATGCGCCGAAGAAAATTATTTAAAAATGACTTGTTATTTGAGGGAGGCGGAAAAATCATATGTATTACTTGGGAGTAAAGTGCCTTTTCCTCCCTTGGATGTTCATCCTTCGGGAGGAAAAGTGGCACTTTCCTCCCTAGTAATACAAATAGCTATTTAAACACTCTAGCTTTGATTTTACTTCCGCCTTTTTTTTGGGAAATATAGGTACACAGCGAGCTTTAATTATGTTTCCTAAGTGCAGATGGCGTTACCATTTTTTATTCGTTTATTACCTATTCGTTCTCAACCATCATGATCGTCTAATGCTTGCTGATGAGTTCGTATAAGGACGGTCCAAGTATGACTTTCTCCATAGGAAGCAGAATCAAAGCTAAAGTGTCGAAAATTATTTTCTATCTCTACTCTTTTTCTACTGATGTAATGCAAACAATGTTTCGGTATTAGCCAAGGGAAAGGGTCGATCGACAGTCAACTATGCTGTCTTTAAGATTTTTCTCTTTTTTTTCTATTTATAAAATATTTAACATAAAAAAATGTAAATCGAAAAATTACGACTTTTTTACCTAAAATAAATAAAAAGTAGATAAAAATAGAAAGAATGAACACAGGAGAAGAAAATAGACACGGTGTGGACAATAGACTAAGAAGAATCTTGACAGCCTTTGCCGTAGAGTGCTAGATAAGTATGATCTTAAGCTCCCACAAATAATGTTACTGGCACAGACGAACAACTACTAGACTTATTTAATTTACAAATATTAAAATGAAAACATATACGGTGTCATCCACGTAGTTGTCAAAATATTATGAAATAGTATGAGAGAGTCTTGTTACAAGGAATGTTTATGGGTATAATTCGGAATTGACGTAATATAAGGTTCTAAAATGCACAAAAGGCTGTAACAATTACATTAAGTAAGTATATTTGCATTCTTAATGCCAGTTATTATCAGTTTAATGTATTTTTCTCGTTGCAACTATCATAGTTGAATGTGATGTAATTTATTATGATATGTGAGAGCAGTGTAAAGCAAGTGTCATAGTCGTAAGTATTAATTCATTCATAGAACGCATGCTCGTACATTAGATAAATAAACTCGCACAAACAATCCCTACTCAAATAGCAAATGTCTCCCTCTTTCTGTTGCGGCAACCGATGCGACAGCTGTTTAATATAAATCACAATATGAAGCTTGCAATAAATAACTGCTTATAGGAATCAATTTAGTCTAGTAGGTTTTCGTCGTTGGTTATTCAAGTTTTTCCTTTTTACTTTCCTATCTGCATACAGAAGGAAAGTATAGGACTAATTATTTTTTTTTACCTCGAGTGTTCTAATGAATAGATTTGATTTTACGCTTAGCCGCAGCATCTGGGAGGTACTTTATATTATGTATTTTTTCTACTTAAAGGAAGAATAAAAAGTCGAGCTTGGTCTAAAACCTAAACTACAACCATCGGATATCAAATTTTATCAGTAGTATACTAGGTTTATCAAAAATAAAGGTACTTCACTCTTCAGCAAAAATCATATTTTTTGACCAACCTCCAATAGGACTTAAAAAAATTGATATTAGATGCATTTTAAGTGTTGGACCATGCATAACTTTTTATCAAGAAAACATTTTTTCACAAAACCAATAATAATAAAGTTTTCCATATGGTTTCAACTTAAATAGTGTGTATAAAAAAAATGTTTCGAGTAAGATGATACATAATAATTGGAAAAAGCCTATAATAACTTGACAGGAAAGTCATGTGTTGTATATAATTTTGTTCTCAAAAACCATCTTGCATTTTTTAATTATAATAATATATTTTTGTTTCAGGATAAAAGACAATATTAAGATATACAGGTAAGGAAATCTTAATGCGGACCCACTATTTTACAATGAATTGAACAAGACATAATAGAACCACGCGTGGAACAAACAAAGACCTATGAGAAGCGCATTACCTATAAAGTGGCCTGTCGGGATTTTCACACCATTCTCACTTACGCTCGTCCCTAATAGATTTAGTTAAAATAATATGCACGAAGACTATCAATTTTAGGTACTGTGTGGTAAATAAACTTATATACACTACTCTCCAAAATTAACACACCACCTTAAATATATCATAAGTTTGAAGCTATTTTTCTTCTGAACCGTTGAATGGATTTCGATGATTTTTTTTCACATTATAGGTCTATTTCTAAGGAATTACTGTACCAATGTTTTCTGGGAAATGACAACGTTTTATCCATATACAGGGTGTAAAGATAAATTTGTGTTTTTTCATCTTCTTTTGCAACATCCTGTGGAATTTATTAAAAACAAACGCTACATTTTATTAATATTGCGAAATAGCTTCATCTTTTTTCAACATTTTCGTTAAAAATTATCTTGATATCTCTATTATCAAAGATTATACACAACTTTAAATGTAACAAGTTCAATGGACATTTATAGCAAATGAAAGCAAAGAAAACACTACTTATATAAAACTTAGTGACATTAAAAACAACTAAAACCTAAGAAAACATAACCTAAATAATCTTTAAAAAGTTCCCTCTCTTAAAAACACTTAATAAAGAGTATTTCCGCCTCTATTTCTAATTACTTCTTCACAGCGACTAGGCATACTCAAAATTAAGCGACATATTAGCTAACTACCTGCTTATATTCCATTAATGAGTATTACAATTAAAAACAAACGCTACATTTTATTAATATTGCGAAATAGCTTCATCTTTTCTCAACATTTTCGTAAAAAAATCATCTCGATATCTCTGTTACGAAAGTGATTTTGTTGAATTGTAATACTCATTAATGGAATATAAGCAGGTAGTTAGCTAATATGTCGCTTAATTTTGAGTATGCCTAGTCGCTGTGAAGAAGTAATTAGAAATAGAGGCGGAAATACTCTTTATTAAGTGTTTTTAAGAGAGGGAACTTTTTAAAGATTATTTAGGTTATGTTTTCTTAGGTTTTAGTTGTTTTTAATGTCACTAAGTTTTATATAAGTAGTGTTTTCTTTGCTTTCATTTGCTATAAATGTCCATTGAACTTGTTACATTTAAAGTTGTGTATAATCTTTGATAATAGAGATATCAAGATAATTTTTAACGAAAATGTTGAAAAAAGATGAAGCTATTTCGCAATATTAATAAAATGTAGCGTTTGTTTTTAATAAATTCCACAGGGTGTTGCAAAATAAGATGAAAAAACACAAATTTATCTTTATACCCTGTATATGGGTAAAACGTTGTCATTTCCCAGAAAACATTGGTACAGTAATTCCTTAGAAATAGACCTATAATGTGAAAAAAAAAATAATCGAAATCCAATAAACGGTTCAGAAGAAAAATAGTTTCAACTTATGGTACATTTAAGGTGGTGTGTTAATTTTGGAGAGTAGTGTATATATGATGCCATCCATCGACTCAAAAAAAGATAATATAGGTATTTAAAATTTGCATAAAGGGGGTTTCATTGCGAAATCTACATATGCTATCTGCAAACAGATTACAGTAGGGACGAAAAAAATCCCATCTGTAACGGGTATAACCCCCTTCATAACTGAGATACAGAATAGTGTTTCATTATCGAAGAAAATAAATTCCAATACTCAAATGAGAACAACTACTTCATGGCTAAGCTATTAGCCTGAAGAGTAGTTGTTTTTTGGAGGAAAACGTCGCTCTATGTTTCTGTGACACTGTTTTTGAGTTTTTTTCATTTCAATTTTGTCTGTTTCTATTTTGACCCGTAATTTATAAACTACCCATTTGATTTTTTTCATATTTAGCAGATGTGTTTTCTCTAAGGTGTTGATTAGAATCTTGACAAGGAAAGTGTAGATCGCATCTGGAAAAAGTGACAAATTTTTCCATTCTCCAAAACAATGCAATGTATTAAAAGGATTTTTAAAATTGGCTTTAGATATTTAAAAATAAAACAAAAAATGGACTCTGACAACCACAGCTTATTCATTACCAGCTGGTCATCTCATCGGCGGCACCTTTGTACTTTGAAAGTCAGCAGTCGGTAGGTCGGTATTCGCTTGCTGTAGAGAGTGGGATAGCGAGCCACCATACTAGCAACGATTTGCGTATCAGGCCCGTATTAAGTTGTTTTAACGGGAATCGGATTACAGAAACGATAAAAATTATAAATATATATTATAAAATATTTATTAAAAACAACTTGCACATTAGTTTACATTACTACTAAGAAAATAATTACTAATTTTTCCAAATTAATAATTTTCTATTTCTCTGGGTTACTTTAAAATTCCTATTGGCATATTTTAGCGTATAATAAGTTCTGACTCTTGCATATAAGTTCAGCAAGTACGTATGCGGAAAATTTGTACAGGGGTGAATAAATGTGATGGTTTTAAAAATATTAACAATTGTGGAAACTAAATTATCCATAACAGTCAATTTCTCAAAATTCTTTTGAAATAGTAATTTTAATGCTGTTATAAAATTTATAAAATTTGTATGTGGCATATAAAGGCTACCGTACTGATCCAAATCTGAGTGCCTGTACGCTTTATAAAAAAGAAAATAATGATGTTCCATCCACTTTGGTACTATTTGCATATTGCACGCACGTGTCACAAGTATACCGCGCCAAACATTTTTTTATTAAATAACCACAAACATATTTGACACATTTTTTTTCTAAAATATCTGATTTTCTATCATCAGTATCTACGATTACCGTTTTAACAGGTACTGCAGGTTCACACCGGTCTTCCACATTCTGTGGCATATCTGTCATCGTCAGTAAAACACGACTAGTATCGTCCTCGCAGTTTTCTGTACCTAAATGTAAGAGATCTAAACAAAGTAATTTTCCTGATATTGTGTAGCTGCTGGACCACCAGATGTATTTAAAATATCGAACAAATTGTTCATTCTTAAAATCAAGTCCGCTGTAGTAGTAGCTGCTGATGAAAGTGCGTCGAATTTAATGTATAAATACATACTGTGTGTTACAGAAGCACTAAAAACTTGAGCTGCTAATTTGACCTTCATTTTCTCAAAATTGTTGGGGAAAATGTGTGAGTCGGTCAATTTTGGAACTCCTCGAATATTGTATGACTTATCGTGCGAATAAAATTGTTTCACATATTCCCAAGAGGCTACTGAATCATTAATCTTAAAATTTTGTTTTATCAGGTTATTTCTAAGAGCTTTTAACAAATTGAGGGATATCAAAGAGAAATACAATTTTGTCATTCCCAAACATGAAATACGGATCTTCTGGTGAAACATCCAGTAATTTTGCTAACTGCAAATTATTTGAGCCCATATCACATGCAACGCCTACTATTTGGAGCCCTATATTAGTAACTTCTTGTATGACGTTTAAAATTAGTTGCTTTAATTGCAATCCAGGACACGTAGAATTAACTAGATAATAAACAAGTAATTGTTTCCAATTTGTACATATACCTCTAGTCATGACTACTGTGGCAGCTAGTGCTGGTTTAAAAGATTTGTATTCACCTCCCATGTCTTCAAGATCATATACCCTATCTGAATTTATATTATAAAACAAATTAGCTTTACAATTCATTTCATCCACAAAAATAAAACAAAGTTTATCTAATACCTCAAAATTTTAAATAGTACACTATTTATATCAAGAGAAAAATTAATGTCACTGATAAACTTTTCTAAGGTGCCAATTCCAGGCAGACAAAAGTTATTTGAAAGTTGCTGGTTTTTATATAATTTCGGACCTAGAAAATAGAGCGACAAACAATATTGCTTAAATTCACTAGTAAATCGTCTGCCTTTCGGTTTCTTAACTATTTCTCCTACTTGTATATTTATAAAATCCGCTATATCTTTAGCGCCGCACAACGATTGCAAATACGCAATGTTACCTCGAAAATAAACTATTTACACACAACACGATAAAATACACTAAGTTCGCTCCTGTACTCCTGTTTTCTACACTACCACTTTCTAGCGGCAAGTGAAGCTCAGACAGCTGGTAATGACTCCGCCCATATGCGCAGCCGTCCCAACTCCAACGTTCCGTTTTATGGCGAGATGACCAGCTGGTAGTGAATAAGCTGTGCTGACAACAAAACACTCAAACTACTACAAGAAACTTCATAATTATTATACGGCAACAATTATTAAATCAGAAAAAAGCTTTATTTGGAGTACGCTCTGCTGTCATCTGATAAACAATACAAATAAATGGAATGAATATTCTAAAAAAGTTTACCGTAATAGCAAAAAAACTAATTGTATAACTCTCATATTTCATGCATATTCAAACTCTATAAACAATTATTTTCATAATATAAACAGTAATTTACCATATAAAAATACCCTTGAATTTTATAGGAAAATTTAAAAACTAACTTTGATTCCAAATTAAAATTTCATCTGATAGCGGAATTGAATATAGCAAATTTTATAATATGGATGAAAATGAAATATGACTTATACTATTTAGCACTATAAACAAGTAACTATTCGCAGCGATACAGATATGGCAGGACACTCCATCTGCACGACTAGAGGCTGTCTTCAAGGAGGAGTTCTATCCCCATTAATGTGGAACCTAACCATAGACGAACTTTTACATATTGACTATGAATACTAGAGATAAGGAGGCAAATCGACATACTCGGAATACGGTCCCAAAAAACGAACGCTCATTGAGTTTTTTTAATTAACCTAAAGGGACGTTGGTTCAAAATACATGGCTTCTTGTGGGAATTTTACATAATTTTGTTAAAATAATAAAAAGAAACTTGTTTAAAATATACTGTCGTATTTATTTCTAAACAAGTATGTTTTAAATGAAAAATTATTTAATTTTATCTATATAAAATGCAAATTAGGTAGGTATGACCAAATTAGAAAAGATTTGATAAATGGTAAAATTTGGCAAGTACAATTTTGTTTTAAGAGCAAAATAAAACAGTTAACAGAATTTTTTTATTGTTATAATACAAGCATAAAGGGAGATTTGGGAATGTACACGATAATGCCTCATCCTTTAATTTCGGCTTTCCCTTTTGTATTTTGCAGTACCATCAGTAAAAAGAGTCTTATAATATCTGGAAATATCTTCTAAAAAGTGTAGAACAGCATCATCTATAGAAAGTGCTTTATCGACACTGAAACGATATATATGCTGCCACTGTTCTAAGCGTTTAGGATCATATAAAAAACATTTACAATGACAAAATTGGGGTTCAACAAAAAAATAACAGCAGCAACTCTTTATCTAACATTAAAACTCTATAAAAAAACAACTTTCTTTTCTAATAAGGTATATTTATGGTATAATTATTATTATTGTTAAGTAAGTCAGGATCTATGACTGTAAAATTTTATTTGATAGAAACTTGTAATAAAACAAATTACACTCCGTGATACGTGTTGTGACTAGTTTACAATAAATATTTAGACATATATACATTATTTTACTTACATTAGAAGCTTTAAAAAGACATTGAATTGATTGCTCCTTGTGTTTTCTTTAGTTTTACATCTGATTTGTATCCTGTTTTATAATCGGAACGAAGTAAATCTTTCTTTAATTTTTTACTTGTACTCAGGTACTTTTTTTACATTATTTTGATTGTTTTCCCAAATTTTTAAAAAAATCACTTTATTTTACATTGATATATAGAAAATGAACGGCAGTTATGTTTGACATGCCAGCCACAGTCAATTTAGCGAACTTTATAAGAAGAAAGATAGAAATTTGATCATTGCCGATTCGACTCCTTCTATCTAGTCTTCATAATACTGACTAAACTCCACATACCCTGTCAAGGTTATTCCGACGTAGTCATATTTTTTTGCGTAAGGCTAGTTTAAAAATATTATGTGTATTATAGTTCAAAGAGGACTAGAACAGACTAAAAGATGGTGCTGTGGAACCACACCACAATAACACTAGAGCCTATTCAAGGAAAAGAGAACTCAATTCCAAACCTTTTAAATTAGATGGGACTATAGACGTAGTGGGACACGCGCTGACGAGTACGTCTTGCAGCGGGCTGTTAGTGCAAATTAGGGCGTAATTGTTTCGGGGCGGACCAGCATTTACAATTTAGGCGAATTTTTCTTTTTTTAAATTGTTTTACAATTTTCACAGAATTTTTACGAAGCACCATGCTAAATGATTGACTAAGTGCCTTGGCTATGATATCATTAAATATAAATTTAGTTCTGGAGATAAATAATTTCGACGAAAAAGTCATGCAAAATTTTATTTTAGTGACGGATCCCACAAAAGATTTTAAATACAGGGTGTGAGTCATGACAGGAACTTTCGTAAAAACAAAAATTAAAAACAATAGAATAATTATTTTTGCAAGATGTTTTATTATAAGAAATATATTTCATTTTGTTCATTGACTATTGACAAGGCACCGTGTGGTATTTTTTCCATGTTATTAATATTAATAAAAAAATGCAAAATAAATAATAAATTTTCCACAATTCCCACCGTCAAGTCAATTAGCGCCCCCATCCCTACCTTCGCAGCTCACGAGCCGCCATTGTCAAAATCTAATCAACTGATTAGAGTATGGATTAAAGCTTAAGTTTAAATTTAAGAGGTTTCTCTTTTTTAACAATTACCTACAAATTTTGAAATTTAAATATATATTATTGCATTTATACGGTATGATGCATGGATTATCATGAAACTCGTTTTTGAAAAAGTGAGATATCTGTTTTAGAATAGGGAAGCTGAGTTTCGTAAATATGAATGTTTGTCCGTAAGATTAATTTTATTTGAATGCACATTAAAGAATATTTTGTGAACAAATAATTTCATAAGTTCTATAAATAAAATACTTAAAAATATTTTGTTTTTGTGATACACAATTCTTAATATATATTTAACCATTTCATTGTTTTCTGTCTAAGAAATATTTTTAATTCTGAGGATCTAAGTTGATAAAAAAAAAAAATAAAGAAATGTTCATAAAAAACATTCTTTATCGTTATTGTTGAACTCGAAAAATTTCAAATATATTGTTAAAATTTAATTATCAAGGTATTGTCAAAAATGTAATAATTTACAGGGTTTAAAATATCAAGATGTAATTAATTTTTTTTTGTACAAAAATTGGATAGCATATTTGACTCTAAAACCAACAATTTTCAAAAGTCGTTTTGGTTGGTCTAAATATCGTGAACCCCTGTATGGTATTCTGTAAAACAATAAATTATGTTTAACAAAAGATTGTACATAAAGGTACATTTACATCTGACATTTATTGGATGATATTTATGTCTGACAGTTGTTTAGTCCAGTGTAAACACACAAAAATTTCTCTCGGACATATATTTTTGAGTGTTTACACTGGACTAAACAACTGTCAGTAAATATCATGCAATAAATGTCAGATGTAAACGTACCTTAAGATTGCTTTGCTTCTATAATAATATGAAAATGATCTATTTTAAATGGTCCGAAGTCTGGCCAATTTGAAAAGCATGCATCATAATATATTTTATCTATGTTTCATGTGAGTTTGCTGAATTGAAACCAGTGACATTATCCAATATTATAATGAACAATTATGTAATCACTATAATCAGTGTAATAGCAGCAATAAAATCAGTAAACTTGCAATAAAAAACAAATTTTTATGGGACGTATTAATTAAGTAGGTACCTAATTAATAAAAGGAAAAAATCCATTATTAGAGACAAAAAACTAATAATAGTTTAAAGTATATAATTTTTTTAATGATCTGCTAAAAAGAAACATGGTATGGTGGCAATTTTGTCGCAAATATGAATCAGTCGTTTTGCATGTAGACAGTGACTCACAATTATAGAAAGGTTGATGATTTTATTAAATGCGATAGATTATTTCGGAAACGAAAATGCTTTTTTAAAAAATATTTTATTTAAAATAACTACATTCTATGTCTTTCTACTTGAGTGGTTAAACATAATCTAAAGAAACTAAATACAATATAACTAATCTAACATGCCTTCTAACAAGATAACGTAATCCTAGAAAAGATATAATTGTGCAACGGTAGACAAAATATGGCCTCGTAATTCCTCTGTCCTTAAGATGCACAAATAACGGAGTGATTTTTGCGACTGGGTTCCAATGGAATTTCTTCGAATTCTTTTATTTCTTCTTTGTTGATTTTCGGTTTCTGACATCTTTTTCTCATCAAATAATAGGCTACTATGACGATAATAATAAATAGTATTGGAAATGTTGATATTACTAGAATTAGGTGTGTATTTCGTTTTTCTTCAATCGGCGTGAGTTGTTTTGCAATTCTATTAATTTCGTATAATTCGCCCAATATAATTTCGGATAGATTTGGTGGTCGATAGTTTTTTCGTGTTTTTATTCATTCCATCTCAATTTTTGGTAATATCAGCGGTTTGCCTACGCGGATTCCTTTGACTTTTGGAGAATTTTAAATTTTTCGTGGAAATTTCACATCCATCTGGAATGGTTGTGAGGGTTGGTTTTTTGACTTCAAAAATTCTGTTACTACGACAGTTTGACGTAATCTCTTCTACTTTTTCGGGAATTATCAAAATTTGGTTATCTGTTATTTGTTCGATTATTGATTGTTGGATGTTCACTTCAGTGGCGTAACAGTTGTTCGGTAGCCGTCCATTTCTTAGAAGTTGGCGGGTACAGTTGTCGTGGGGTATAGAATTTTGTATACAGAAGTATATTTTTTCTATGCAAAATCTTCAGAGCATGTATTGTCTGGAGATATATCCCAGCAATATGGCAAAAGGCGAAAGTAGTCTACCTTGCCAAAGTAGGTAGGGTCACAGACCAAACGCCAAAGTCATATCGCCCCATAAGCCTATTCTCCTTCCTACTTAAAACACTAGAAAGATTAATAGATAGGTATATCAGGGACGATATACTAAAAATAATTCCGCTCCATCCCAACCAATATGCATACCAGCCAGGAAAGTCAACTGACCTAGCGCTGGACGATCTAAACAGGCTGCTTTCAAAGTCAATAGATGAAAAAGAAATCGCAATAGCCACTTTCTTAGATATTGATGGAGCTTTCAACAATGCCTCAACCAGGTCAATAACCAAGGCTCTAGAAGGGAGAAACGTCCCAGTAACAATATGCCAATGGATCACTGCCTGTCTAGAGAACAGGATTATTTTATCCACTCTAGGAAAGGCAACCATACAGGCAAAAGTTACACGGGGCTGCCCACAAGGAGGAATACTATTTCCAATGCTGTGGTCAGTTCTTGTGGACGACTTACTCAAAATATTGTCCAAAGAAGGCTACCAGTGCCTAGGATACGCAGACGACCTAGCAATCATCGTCAGGGGGCGATTTGCAGGTACAGTTTCGGAGCGATCTCAAACAGCTCTAAACATAGTGAACAACTGGTGCAAAAAGGAACAATTGTCCATCAACGCACAAAAAGCAACAGTTGTACCATTCACAAAAAAACGGGTACTTACAGGTCTAAGACCACTAGTACAAAACAGCACAGTTATCCTATTCGTCACAGAAGCCAAATACCTCGGAGTCATATTTGACCAAAGGCTGACATGGAATCAACATCTCAAAAAACTCACACATAAAGCTACAATAGCTCTCGTAAGCTGTAGAAGAATATGTGGGAAACACTAGGGTCTAAACCCCAAAATGACCATATGGTTATACACAAGGGTAATAAGACCCATGATAACCTATGGCGCAGTGGCGTGGGTAACCAAAACTGCGCAGGCAAGTGCAATAGGCCAACTCACTAGCAGCGGCTTGCCTGTCTACTGGGGCCATGCGCACTACGCCGACCGCAGCAATGGAGGTATTATTAAATCTCACGCCATTGCACATCTTCATACAAGGAGAAACCAGGTCAGCTATTCACAGGCTAATGCAGGGACAAAACCCAATAAGCCAACTACATAGCGCCGACCACACAAGGCTATATCAGCAAGTAAAAAGGGATAATATTCTAGCTATGCCTACTGATA
The DNA here is from genome assembly GCA_927349885.1 of Psylliodes chrysocephalus. Classification (NCBI taxonomy): domain Eukaryota; kingdom Metazoa; phylum Arthropoda; class Insecta; order Coleoptera; family Chrysomelidae; genus Psylliodes; species Psylliodes chrysocephalus. The sequence goes on from OV651821.1 coordinate 31,049,107, forward strand.
GAGCCATAACCACATACAAATTTGAAAGAAATTTTCAAATTCAAATACCAGCCCGAGAATCCTGGAAACAGGGACCTCCCGTACAGGCTGAACTCGTCTGGTACACAGACGGTTCAAAAACCAAGGAAGGAGCCGGTGCTGGAATCTATGGACCTAAGTCGAAATCAACGATTTCACTAAGCTTAGGAAAATATGCAACAGTGTTCCAGGCTGAGCTAATAGCCATACAACACTGTGCAAGAGAAATATTAAATCAGCAAGTATCAGGCAAAACTATTGCCATATACTCTGATAGCCAAGCAGCTCTAAAGGCAATTCTCTCACCAGAAATCAAATCACGACTGGTGAAAGACTGTCTAGAAGACCTGACAGAGCTAAGTAGTCAAAATAAGGTGACATTAGCCTGGGTTCCAGGCCATGAGGGATATCAGGGCAACGAAAAGGCCGACGAATTAGCCCGAGAAGGCTCAGATAAGGCCATGACAGGCCCCGAACCCTTCTGTGGAGTTGCTAAGGCATTGTGCAAGGCATCCATTAAACAATGGATGCAAAAAGAGTCTCAGGAATGGTGGAACAACTATCCAAGACTGAGACAGGCCAAACAGTTCATCAAGGAACCATCGGCCAAGTTTACGAAAGACCTACTGGATCAAAAACGTAAAATCGTTAGGATAACAGTAGGCCTTCTGTCGCCTCAAAAGGCACATGAGTGTCATAAATCCAGCAGAAGAAGCAACTTTGTGCAGGTTCTGTGAAGAAGAAGAGGAAACATCATTCCACGTCCTGTGCCAATGTGAAGGCTTGGCTGGAATGAGGTTTCTAACATTGGGCGAAGAAAAGCCAATTGCATGCAACTACATGCGGGAACCACTGTCAAAGCTACTAAGTCTAATAAAAAAGACCAGGCTAGACGACATACTCTAAAACAAACGGAGTCCTACAATAGATCTGAAAAGGTCGCGATGGACCAGGACAAATAACGTCCAACTCCTAATCTAATCTAATATTTTTTCTAATTTTTGGCATTCTTCCTTTTCCAGCTGGACGTCTTTTTCGTTGCGCGCCAAGAAAGGGCGAGAAGGAAAAAGTATTTTATTTTCTTGGATAATAGGATAAATGCGGTAGAAATCTAAGGAATCTGATTTTAAAATTGGAATATGAACTTCAAAAATTAGTTTTGTTTTGGTAAAGACAGAATTTCTTTACTTGATATCATTGACACATGAGGAATATTCAATTTGTAGAATAATATTGAATTTTCGATGTTTTCTATAAATAATATTAAATTTTGACAATCAAGGTTAATTTGACTAATTGTTCCTTGAAATGTTATGTATTTACCTAAGGAGTCTACTTGATTAACTATTGACATTTAAAATTTCTTTAAATTGTTTTCGAGTAATTTTTGATTTTGCCAGAGCGTTGTGACCGATTGATTTTAATGATCGATTAATTTTTTAGATAGAGTGGTTTGTAAATTAACTTCTGTGATTACATTTTTCTGATTGACCTGCAATAATTTAATAGCGTTATCATACCGGTCACCATCGTCTGAATCAAGATTACCAAATATCCATTTATTGACTTTTTACCTAATCCATTGATTATGCCTCTTTTTGAACGCATGTTCGTTCTAACATATGTTCACTTAGACCTTGATAAGAAATTGGATTTGCACTATTACTATTAAAAATGACCTTTAAGTATTTCTATTTGCTTAACTACTTCTCTTATATCTAAATAGTGAAGGAAAGTATGTTTCGTAAAAATTAACCTAGCTTCGTCTAAATGAATCGGAAGGATAAGATTTTTTAGGGGAGTCACACTTATCTCTTCCGGAAAACAATCTATTTTATGCATTTGAAGGATGAGGCAAATCAGGATGGCTAAACTTTTCATCTTCCTGTTGGCCCTGTAAAATAGTGTATGGGTTAGATTTAGGTTTTCTAACAATGCTCTTGTGATAAATTCCTTTTTTTTTAATTTTATACTCCCAATTATTGAAACATTTAGATTTGACTTAGATATGCCAAATACGTTTAGTGTAACTTTTAGTTGAAGAGGCAGTGACGATTTTCGGTACTTATTTTCCCAGTCAGAAAACATGGCTAGAATTGTAGGGTTAGTAATTCTAAGCAACATTCATTTAAATTTATGAGAGGGTTTTCCAATGGGTTGAGACAGAAAATGCATAAGATTTTATGAAAACACGTCCCTTTTATTCCAGTAATAAAAATTGTTTTAGTAGTGAGAAATATATTGAATTTAAGTAAAAAAATGGCCTGGCTGATCTGTGAGTATGGATAATATATCTGACAGGTAAAAAATTTAAAAAATTTATTCCAACAAATTTTCCTCATCAAAATATATCAGATGATGGCCTATATTATGATAACAGCTTAAAATGCAATCTGGCTAATGTGGAACACCCCGAAAGCCTTGCCAGACTCGTATAATGATCGACAGTCGCGCTAAGTTCGGCACGTTTAACTACCTGGCTTGTGAGTCTAGCGATACCTTCGTGCTTGCAAATGTCAGCTAGACATATATTTTCTATAAGATTATCATGTGACAAATTTTCAAATCCGGGAAAACAGGAACAAATTTTTTCGATTTTGCCGGACCTATTTTTAATTATAGTTTATGATTATATCAATTTGTTTAATAAATTTCAAGCCCGGAAAAGTGAGGGTTACGACTCCGCAAAATCAGTCAAATTTTTAAATCCGAAAATTTTTAGTCAGACTCACTTTCCGCTACCTGAGATAAGCCACATTGCTATTTTTTAAAACTTTAGTAAAAATAAAATATTTATAACTGGGACTTGTTATTGTTTTTTATTTTTTGATCCCATCCAAAAAATTTAGCTAGACTTAAAAATTTTGTCACTAAGACAGAACAGAATATTTTTATATACACCGACTGAAAAAAAGGGTACGAACAAGATTCACAGCCTTTGGGACTATCAGTTTTTCTGCTGTTTTAAAATATGCCAACAAATTAAAATAATATGCAGAGTATTGTTTTGAATTGAGTGAATCAAATTTGTTATTGTGGACCTGGATTCCTGGATTTCAACTTTTATCCTATTCAGCTCCATACTAGACAAAGAATATATGTAGTGAATTTCAAAAATATATATAGTATAGTTGTTGGTAAGTTATAAATAAATGAGTAAAATTGATAAATCAACCTGTATTTTGGTTCATTCACTAAATATGGAATGAATCACCCTATATACTGGCATGGAAATAACATATATGTAAATTACAATCACAGAAAAATATCAAATATCAGACACTAAAAAATAATTTAAAAATCGAAATTGAATTTTATTAAAACATTACCTAATTGTCTGTTCTGCTTCAACTACTCTCCTAATCTGTCTTCTAATGCTTTCTCATTCTGCTTATCTGCTACTGCTTCCCGGCGTTGCTCATCTGCTTCTGCTTCCTCACTATGCTTTTCCTGCTTCTGTAGTTGTAACTCATTTCCGCTCTTGTGTCTACTATTTTTGTTCGCCCTTTGAATTCCCGTTCCTTTATTTCATCTTTTTAAACATAAACACAAATCAACAACAAACAATTATCTTTCTATATTAAAATTTTACCCACCATTCAATATTGTCATGAAAGGCATTTTCGAACACCGGTACTGCCCTAATCCTCTAAGTTTCTCTCTGTCTCATTTGGGCCGTTTACAGCCTTGTTTACTAGGAATATTCTAGAGAATAAATAAACCTCCGAAATCCCTATAATACTTTACCTATTTGCTTGCCGGATAGAGAGCTCCCTAGACAATAAGGAGTCCTCCTTGGATGTTTCTGATAAGATGACCTTCCCTAACATAATACACTTATTAACAATTAGATTATGTTCCACAGATGGTAAGTAGGTGGATACATAACATACTCTCAAAGCGAGCAGAAAACATAAGTGTAGAAGATGTGAATATAAGAGGCTTCGTTGCGAGGGGATGTTCAGGGGGAGGGATATTCCTCTACTGTTAAACGTTCTCCTAGACTTCCTCATCAGCCGTCTCAATAATAACAGTCTCTACACAATAGCATATTGAAAGGGATCGTATTTAAATCCGTCCCCGTTGAATGGCAATATAAAGCGTCCACCTATTCTATCGTTTTTGACCGCGGTAGATTCCAACGAACCAAAATCGTGCATGCGCTGGAACAGAGGCAGAGAGTCATCGAACATCGAAGAGTCAGAATGCTGCTGATTAAGTACAGGTGATTTTTAAAAAAGGTTTTATTTGTGATAAAATGTAAGTGCCTTTTTAAATCAATTATTATGTTTCAATTACTTTTATATTATTTAACTTGTTGATGGTTCACTATTTCAGATTTGAATTTCACTGTTATAAGTAATTTCATGTTATTTCTTGCCGGTATTTTTTGTATTTGTCATGATTTGTCATAAAAAAACTGTTTGTATTCCAATTGACGAGTTTATTTGATTTTATGACTTATTTTACTATTTAAATCAGTGAAAAATAGCATACTTTTAATATTTTAATTTAAATATTTTTGAGGTTTATTGATATTTTGTAGTTTTACTAAGGAAAATTTGCTATAATTAATATTTGAACTTGAAATTATTTTCCAGTCATTTTTAAAGCTCTGCAAGGGAAAACTAATATTGTATTCCTATAATTACGTGTTTTATTTTGATAATCACAGCATTGGCAGATCTAAGTTAAAAGTATAAAATGCCTTGTTAATTGATAATAACATTTTCGCCCGTGGCTGGGACAACATCGGGATAGGTGTCTCGGTAACTTACCTTATTTTGTCACCAGAATATTCAACTCATAGGTGGGTAGTAAAGCTGTATAGCTTCCCCATTACCTTTTACTTATTAACCCTTCTTCAGTTTTGCTTCGAGTGTGTTTGAAACTAGTGATGCTCAATGTTTGTTATCTGATAAGTTATTGTTCTTAAAATATTTATTTTATTTTTGCCTTGCAGTATAAGATAGTTTTTTTATATATATATATATATATATATATATATATATATATATATATATATATATATATATATATATATATATATATATATATATATATATATATATATATATATATATATATATATATATATATATATATATATATATATATATATATATATATATATTTACATCCCGCAGCAATATTGCGTCCTTTCATAACCCATACATTTTGCGTCTCTGGAAACAGTGTGTTTAGAATAGATTTCATCGAGTATATTGAAACTACTAAAAATTAATTGTCTCAAAATATGTTTTTTATGACCATATCGTTAAAAAATTATATACGTTTTTTTTTTATTTTCCGACCACTTTGACTCCTTTTATATTAATATCTATCTTGCATCCG